>JALPQI010021556.1:0-27532 GCA_025490895.1 Thaumatotibia leucotreta
AGACTCCCTCCAAACTAGGACAAATCCGGGGAAACCCGGACATTTGGCAGCATAGACTGACCGTAGTCCAACGTGCTTTGGGCCAGTTTTTTTGAGATGGTATGGTCCTTACCATACCCTAAGTAATGGATCTTAGCATCATAGCCAATTCATAGGTTGTCGGTTGCAAGACATCACTAATACCTTTTCAGTTAAGGCAAATAACTCAATACTTACAGTGAAATTTAAAAATGATGACTGATGGATGATCTTAGTCCTATTTAAAAACCGTATGCCTGTAAATGGATTCTTGTAAAACAAATGTTAACTCTTAGCTTCTTTTAAAATAATGAATGTACATTATTGGGTCTATGTCCATTACTGGGTCGCGTTTTATAAAGTTACAATTTACAATTTCGCTGTTTGCCTCTCTTTCTAGCCAATATATGCGTGCGTTAGAGAGGCAAACAGCGAAATTGTAAATTGTAACTTTATAAAACGCGACCCGGTGCTATCACTCTATGAGTAAATGAGTTCATCAGCTTAAGGCACCATTTAATTTTTCGCCCCTATTGTAGGCCACACACTGACCAGAAAGACGATGTAACCTTTTAAAAATATTTTGAAAGTACGACATAATAATATGGACATTACCATTAATTAGTCAGCCTCCGTAGCCTAGTTGGTTGTGACCCTGCCTACGAAGCTGGAGGTTCAGGGTTCGAATCCCGGCGAGGGCATTATTTGTGTATTTATTAATTACAAATATTTGTTCCTTGGTCATGGCTGCCTATGTATTTAAGTATCTATCTATTATTTAAGGTGTTTTCAAATTAGTCACGGACACCTTAAGGTATGCATGTGTTCATGATAACGGACAACTTTTTTTGGTTATGAGACTCATAGCATAGGTATCGAAATCTTGAAAAAAAAATCGCCTCTTTTTACAAAGTGGTTTCATCGGGTGATCAACATTTCATAGAAAGTGATTTTATTTTATCGATTTTTCGATATGAGTCCTACAAGTAAAATGATTCCTTATCATGAACACATGCATACCCTGAGGTATCCGCGACTAATTTGATAACACCCTGTATATACATTATATCGTCGCCTTTGTGTAAGATGTCCCAAGATATTATTTATGTAATTGCAAGGTAACTATGTCTTTGTGACTGTACCTACAGTTAAGGTAGAAGATGTACATACCTAATGAACAAGATTGTTTTTACATATTTTTTGCACTTTGCGTGCATCTAATATGAAGGGTCCACGGAAAAAACATGTCTAAAGCTTAGAAAAATCAGGGCAAATTCACACCTATTTTGTTAACAGTAAGGTGGTTTTTCCTTCTATAATTTGAATTGACTAGACATGTTCTTTCCGTGGACCTTCATATTTCGATGACAACAATGTATAAGGTGCAAAGTGCTAAAGGTTTGTTCACAACTTAGAACCAAGGCCTTATCATCATCATCATATCAGCCGAAAGACGTCCACTACTGAACATAGGCCTCCCCCAAAGATTGCCACAAAGACCGGTCCTGCGCCACCCGCATCCAGCGGACTCCTGCGACCTTCACCAGGTCATCAGTCCACCTTGTGGGCGGCCTACCCACGCTACGCCTTCCGGTGAACCAAGGCCTACTACCGCGAAAATCGAAATTCGTAAATTTCGAGGATTTTTCTGTCACTCAAACGAAGGCGTCATTAGAGTGAGAGAGGCAAATCCTCGAAATTACGAATCTCGTTTTTCGCGGTAGGGCCGTACTTTGTTGACGTCGATTTCTTACCTTGACCACAGAGTACACAATCTCTGCCTCTTATACAGTCAAAGACAATATAAGAATGCTGAAAAAGATGCCCTCGTGCATTTTAATTCTGTGTAATAAGTTGTAACATATATTATTTATAAGAAAATTCTTCCGATACATATTTTTGCACTTGACTGTACACGTTGTGTAGGCAGTAAGAATACATATTTGTCACCACCCCAATTCATCCTGCGGGTGTCGTAAGAGTCCACTAATAAGGGATTGAAGTGTCACTGACCATTCTTTGATAAAATATTGATGATGGGCAGCAGCGTCATCATAGTGGACACGTTACTGCGATCGCCAATCCGCTTGTCCAGCGTGGTGATTATGGGAATTTACCTCCTAATGCGTCTATACGCATAGTCAATAGGAGAGGCCTAAGTCCAGCAGTAGTAGTACACGTTGTTAATAAATAAAATAGAAACCGTAACTTTTCCCGACTTTTATTAATAGTTTATAACAAAAAAACATCTATTAATGATATTATAAAACATCGAAAGACATAATAATACAAGATGTATTTCCTGTTCGGCTACTAGGGATGGTCACGCTAAGCAACCTACACTAAGAAGAAACCAGTTAGCCTTTTATGGATTTAATCCTAAGTTGCTACTCTTTTTTGCAGACTACTTACGAGGCCGAAGTCAGTATGTAACAGTATCTGGTTATCGGTCCCAGCCGTATTACACTCGTTCAGGCGTAAGCCAGGGAAGTACACTGGGGCCCACTCTGTTCTTACTAATGATTAATGATCTGCCAAAGGTTGTCACTGATTCCAAATGCTTGTTGTTCGCCGACGACCTCAAGCTCTTTTTACGAGTAAGTGGGATGATTGTGCCAGGCTGCAGGATGATATTGATGCTGTTTCTCCTTGGTGTGATGCCAATAAACTGCAATTTAATTCAACAAAGTGCAAAATCATCACATACAGCAGGGCTAGATCACCTTTGTACTCAACTTATTATCTTCAGGATAACATGTTAGAAAGAGTCGACGAGATATCAGACTTGGGGCTTCGAATGGACTCTGAGTTGGACTTTCGTTCGCATGTGACCGAGATATGTAAAGCCGCGACAAAAACATTGGGATTCATAATGCGAGTGTCAGCGCAGTTCCAGAATGTCAGTAATTCAGTATAGCGATGACTTTATACAATGCTTACGTCCGGAGTAAATTGGAGTTTGCGGCTATAGCATGGGACCCTAGAGAGGAAAAGTACAGTTTGATGACAGAAAGAGTCCAAAGACGGTTCGCACGGTATATATACAAAAGACAATATGGGTACTACCCGCCATTGTACCCGTCCCTTTTCGTCTTAGGGACGATCGGGCTTTGTACTTTGGTACTGAGAAGGAAACTGCTGTTGTTGATGCACTACTACGGTCTCTTCAACAACAAAGTAAATAATCCAAGTGTATTGGAAAGACTCGGTCTCTTAGTTCCAATGTGGCGTCCGTGTCCCCCGGGCCTGAGCGCGCTGCCTGTACAACTTACTTAATACTTAGATATTATATTCAAGTATCCTTTTAGTTTAAGTCTCCAATTTTTACCTATTGTATAAATTGCACATGGAGAATCAGTGTATCACTTCAACGCTAGATGGCGCTGTTCTTCCTGCGGTCAATTTCTACAACGCGGTATTAAGTTTTTTCTACGATCGTATATAAGGTCATGGTAGTGTTCTGTTAATAAGACCAATAAACTACCCTTTCCAAATGGAATAATATGTTTCATTTGTTCACTGACCGCGGCGCCTGTTCGCGGGCCGCCCCGCGCGCACGAGCTGCGCCGACAACGCGCCCACAGCCAGGGCTCGAGACCTCCTTAATGTCATGTCCATTGATGCTCCACAGATTGACATATTTTCCGAGAGTGTTGGTGGTTTTGCCATGAAGCTTTTAATGTTCCTGGATACATATTATAGATAGTTGTCTTATTGTTGTACCTAATTAATATTATTGACTGATTTTTAATTATTTGTTTGTAATTTGTCTAGTTATTCAATTTTTATTTTCTTATAATTCGTAGAATATGCATGTATAGCGTATTAATGTGTAAGCGATTTGGTGTCTGTACTGTTATGCTTATATATGACTTAATAAATAAAATAAAAAAATAAACCAAAAACGCAAAAAAAACTCCCATGACTTAATTGATACCTTAACTACAAAAATATTGTACATAGTTCAAGCCTTAATCAAAACAAAAATCACATATAATATATAGTGTATGTGCCTACCCTGTCTAACATAACAACCTATGGCAGTAGAAAAAAACCGGCCAAGAGCATGTCGGGTCATGCTCAGTGTAGGGTTCCATAGTATTCATAAACGGCTGGGCCGATTATGATCGAAATATATTTATTTTAAAGTACTCTTTAAGCCCACTATTCATTATTTTTTTCATTTTTTTTGGACCTACGGATCAAAAGTTAAGGGAAGACATGATTTTTTTTCTTCTGGAGTGGAGCGATTATCTCCGAAAATATTGACTTTACAAAAAAAACTTTATTTTAAGTCCCTTATTTTTTTTAAGAGACCTATTCAATGATACCTCAACCTCATACTATAAAATTACATGAAAAAAAATCATCCCCGCTTCACCAGTTGAGGTACCCGAAAAAAAATGCATTTTTTATTTTTTATTGTACCGCTTTGTTGGCATGATTAATATGTATACCTGTACCAAATTGCAGATTTCTAGTATCAACGGCCACTGAACTATGCTGCGGACCAGAGTTGGGCAAAAAGTAATATGATTACTTCTATAAATTACATTTGTATGTGTACTTTGTAATAAATATTACAAAGTACACATACAAAAGTAATCGGAAGGAGTAAGAATCATATTACTTTTTGCCCAACTCTGCTGCGGACAGACGGACATAGAGAAACTATAAGGGTACCGTTTTTGCCATTTTGGCTACGGAACCCTAAAAAGCGTCATATTTTAAAAAATGTAGGCACGTATTGTTAATCGCTCATAGAAAATTTTAATTTGTTGCAAAAGTCGTTACACAAAATTGAACTGAGTAACACAAAAATTATGACGTTAAATTCTGTTTTCATTAAAGGCCTGCAACTATTTAACAATTTTTTGCAACAAACCCATTTTTTTTTTTTGAGTGTTCTCAAATAACAAGCATAGCGTTTTATAAAGTTACAATTTTGCTGTTTGCCTCTCTTTCTAGCCAATATGTGCGTGCGTTAGAGAGGCAAACAGCGAAATTGTAAAATGTAACTTTATAAAACGCGACCCAGGTTCGCCTAACGGCGTCGGGCTTCTAACACTCTCGTTAGTAATTCCGTACTTACCTTCCTTGATGCACAATGAGATACACAGAGTTAAAACACAATACAATACTTTATATTACAGTATGTCTGGCAACCCTATGTAATATGACCGCATAGGTTATTCAATATCAATAGCATCATCTTCGTAAAGTAATATCGGATCTTCATCATCAGTTAAAGTTGATTCTTCGGCATCAAAGTAAATAGGCGATGTGGGGTCATCCAATAGTTCATCTTCCGTATAAGTCTTATTTACATTAACCATTTCTTTTCCTGATTTGCCTTTTTCAGTGCTTTCCTGGGACTCGAGGTTCTTATCTATTAGTATTTCATTCACAATGCTCTCTTCCTTAATAATCCTAATGTCTGATGCCTTTTGTATTTGATCACATTCTTTATTATTTTTTTCATAATTCTTATCGTTTTCCTCATTCTCCTTAGGAGACTCACATAAATCTTCATCATTTATAATTTTTGAACAGCCTCTTGGTGTTCCTTTAACTGCTTCCTTTGTATTTTCAAAGGTGGACTGTTTTTTCGATTTCTTTGGTTTACTTACTATGTCACAGCATAATTTTTTTTTGCTTATCCCAACTAGTGTTTTTAATAATTTATGAAGAGTTGCATTTACAATACGGTTTTCCAATAATTTAAGTTTTTGTCGTTTTTTCATTCTTTGAGATTTCCTTCTATCCCTTAAAAGGATTGATTTTTTTAAGTGTTCTATCTCATCAAGTTCTTCATTTACTTCATGAACAGTTATTGTTCCTGACGTGGTAGTAATTATCCCTTGAGATTTAACCACAGAGCGAGAAACGTCACTCATGGACTTTGTTTCACAAATTTTGTTCAAATTATCCATACCTTCATTTAAACCAACTGAATTTGTAGAAGTACCATTTGGTAGTAGTTCTTTCCTTTTTTCCTGTAAGTTTTTCGATGTAAGCCAATTAGAAAATATACTCTGTATTGATTCTACAAGTTTTGAAATAATTTTCCTAGACATTTCATTATCTATTTCATGTTTTTTTTTTCTCATTTAATGTGTTGCTTACGACTTTTAATTCATCACATACAGCAATTCTCTTTATATTCAGTTTTGTAAAACCCTGGCTGTGGATTCGATGATGCCATTCATATTGTTGATCATCAAAAACTAAGGCACAAGAAGAACATATTTTAGGAGATATACATTCTGAACCACAATTTTCAAGATGTTTGAGTAGATACTCCAAATTATGGAAGCTTAGATCACATTGACAATTATAAACTGTAAAAACTTTATCTTCTCCTCTTTTTGCAATCATTTTATTACTGTTTTCAGATAATACAGTTATATTCTGAGGATTAGTTTTAGTGCCTTGTATAATCATAGATCGAGCATCATTTCTTTGGAGAAAAGTTTTCATCGGATCAGTAAATGCAACTTTATATGCTGTTTTTGAACAGCTTGGTACCATTTTCATGCAAAGTTCCGCTCTTTGAGTATTGTTTATTTGAGGGTTTCTATTCATTGATATTACCTCAATTTGTGCCTTAGTAACACCACGTAATAACTTTTCTTGCAAATATTTTGATGTATTCCGCATATTAAGTCCCGCTGCTTGCAGCAAAAGTGCATTCCATAAATCATTTTTAGGACTATTGAAGATAACTGTTCTAAACTTCAAATTTCCAGTGATGGCTTCATGCATCTTATAGTGTAGATACATAGAGTTTTCGCTAAGAAATGGTATATTGCATACATGACAAGGGAAGTCTGGAAGATTTTTATTACAAGAGTTTTCTTGGACATGAGCTACCAAACGATGGGGATCAATATGCTTCATACATTTTTCGCATTGAAAGACCATAAAAGAGGCAGATGAAGGCTTTTTCCTTGATGTCATCTGAATAATTCGAGTGAAGTAATGGATGCTTGCACAATTTATTCTGTCTGTATCTGCCACTGAACAATTATCAAAAATGCCAGGCCATTTATCTTGTTTCAAAAGCTCATATTCACAGTTTACAAACACATGTTTTGAGATTGATTCATTCCTTAATTCTATGAATGTGTCATAGTCAACATCATATTCTACATCATTTATTACACACTTTTCAGTTGAATAAGTAAAAGAATACATAGCCCCAGGATACTCCAATTTAATAACATGATATTGACAATGTTCAATCATCCGATCATAGCAACTGCTGACAAAATAGCACTTACATTTAAACAGAATTTTCTGATGGGATTCAATTTTTTTTTCTGGTGGATCCCTGAGGCGAATATAAATTTTACTTTCTTTCCTACGCTCATTTTCCTCTCTATGGCAAGCTCTGGTGTGGTCTCTGACCGATGTAAGTGAAGGAAATCTCTCCATACAAAAGCTACATCTATATCTCAATTCTGGGACTGTTTTTGTTTTTTTTAATTCTCTTCCACTCTGCTGTTCTACTGTGACAGGGACATGTTCTCTTAGCGCCAGAATGAGTATTATTTCTTGTTACATTCTCATTTGAATTACTGAACTCTCTTGATGTCCCGGGTCCAGGTTGAGAATTCATTATGCATTTAATGAGCCAGCTATTAATCCATTGTTATACACATGTGTATAGTATCTTCTGTTCTTCAGTGCTGTTAAGGGCTGTTTTTTCTGTATCCTGCTAATTTAATGGGATAATATGCATCCATTAATCAGCTTGATTACTTAAAATGCAACTGAAACAAAAGGAATTGATTACAATTATTACTTAATTTATTTATAATAGGTTCACAACATTTATCGTAGGTTGTGTGCATTCATAATTTTTTTGGTAAGATGATCGTTGATAATGTTGGGTGTCAACTGAAACTAGCTACAAAACCTGTTGATTCCGGTTCGCTACAACCAAATGTCATAATACCATGTTCTTCGAATGTCCCAATATTAAAACAGATTACTAGTAAAATCCCAAAAATACTAACTTTCAGTACATGATAATCTACATGAAAATGCCAAAATTACATTGGCATAATACATATAATATCTGACAACAACAACAACATATAAGGTGCAATCTGCATTTTTTTTTCACAGCCAAATTCAACCCTACAAACAATGTACAAAGTGCTATCAACGATGACAAAACAACCGCAGATTGCACCTTATACGTTGTTGTTGGCGAAATATGTTAGGTTCATAGCAACCAAATATCAAAATTACAGTTTCTCGGAATGCCTAAAATGTAAATGCATTTTGAGTAAGTGAGGTTTTGGTTTTAAGTTAATTTGGCTTTTAGACATTTTGGGAATAAGGCAATTCGAGAAGTAGGTTAAAGTCATTCCAAATTTTAGTCATTATGAAACTAATCTGTTTTGGGATTTCGACGTTTTAGGAATATATTATTGTGATAATTATTTGGTTGTAGCAAACCGGAATCAACCTGTCACTAATCTTATCAACCTCGTATGTCCGTCTTTGATGTCCGTATAATTCAGAACTAAGATACGAGCTTTATTTCTAGTAGGTATTTGTTACTTAGTTTAGTAAGCTTTGGTTGTCAACAGACGATTTATTGTTTATTTGAAAAACAACTATTCTTGTCCGGCCACAAAAAAAGATGAACAACCCTTATGATTATGACTTAATAAAAACGAGTCATGGGTTATACCTACCATTACACCAGTCAGTACACATTCATTTTAGTTCCATCGATTAAAGTATGTAGTCTAATTGAATCGTATCTAGATAATAACAAGAGCAAACACGACTGCGACAGAGAATAGACAATTATGTCCGATATAGATTATTTTTGTTTTGAATATTTTCATGTCACATCACGTATCTGAAGACACAGTCAATACCTTATTGACTTTAAATTTTCATCAGCTTCATCTTCAACTATTTCGGCCGATGTCGCAGTCAGGGTTACCAGTCACAATTTTCAAAGTATACGAAACAAGACAATGAAATTATACAAAATCCAATAAAATTATACAAAAAAAGGTTTTGTCCTTGGAGTGACAGAGATAGTAGTACGAAATTTATAATATTATCTTTATGTATCCGATTATACAAGCGAATTCAGTATACATAGAGCAGCCAAATTATACAAAAATTGCATCCAATTATACGATCTGGCAGCCCTGGTCGCAGTCGCAGCCAGTGTTGTCATTGTCAATGTCAACTTGTCAAACAGACAGTGTAACCATCTCAAAAATAGTGAATATGCCACAGTCTGGGCAAAAAATCTGCCGAAATCTGCCTCGCTTGTTGCCAAAAATGCCCAAATTAAATCCTAATGGAAACGAAAATAAAACACAAAGTTTCAATAGATTTTTTAACGGGGAAAAGAATATGAACCTTATTTAAGTGACAGTACAATACATAATCTTTACAAAAACAGAATAATCGGGAAAGCCCCGCAGTAAACGGTGATTCTCCGCATAATCTGGTAATGAAACATACAATTCATCTACCAAATTTTTGCTTTGAAAATAAAAATAAAATGAATTGAACTAATTAATAGGTGGATTTACCTTGAATCATTTTCATTTACAAATCAGCCAATATCGGCTAGTTTTCTAAATCGTCAGCATGATCTGCCATAAGCAAAATTTGGAAGCAAAATAAGTCACAATGGCAGAATTCTGCCACGTGGTCACACTGCAGACAGACTCCGTCACCGTCAGACTCAGACGGGAACGTTTCGGTACGCTTTAGACATGGGCTTTTGAGTTCATTATATTTTTGGTACGCAGACTTCTTAAAAATAGTACGCCAGTTCAAGTTCAGGTACACGGCCAATTGCCGCCAAAAAAATCACACATGAATCTTATAATCCCAGAATAGACCAACTAAATTAAACCGTAACGCGAAAAGAACATGTCCAAATTTGCCTTAACCCATTCAGGGCCAAGGACTCAGCGTATGGGTCATGACTCAACGCTTCCGCATGGCCCGTGACTCGCATGCGAGTCATCAGTATATTCTAAATAAAATAAAAACTAAACTTATATTGACACAATTATGTTTGTGTGATTAAATCTAACAACCACTTTCACAAATTACGTTTAGTCATAAAATGATGAGCACGATTTTTTTAATGAAAATGGGGTCTTGAATATTCAAGTTTGATTTACTGTAAGTATATTATAGTAAAAATAACAAAATTGTAGATGTATACGTGTTGTAAGCACACAGACATATTCACATTTCAAAAATATGAAAAATATATTTTTATACAAAGTTATGACCGTGGCCCGGCGCTATCTGTAAAAACTACGAGTGTTTACGTGACAGACTCAAATAAGCTTTATTGGCCGGTCTTAAAGCTTGTTTCACGTTGAAGGCGTTTGGTATTGTAACATTTTTCAACCGATGACCTTATGGATGGTGGCAAGCAATATTTGTACTAGCCAAACTTTGTACGATTATATCTCATTTTCTTTTAAGAGTAAGGCAACCAAATTTCTCCGCTGTACTTTTATATACTGAACATAAAATGGTGTGGGCATTGTAGTGTATAGGTACAGTCGACGTCAAATATATCATTACGGTTTAGGAGCCAAAAATATATTTACACGATCTTAATGTCAAGGCAATAAAGTCATGTAAATATATTTTTGGCACCTAAACCGTAACGATATCTTTAACGTGGACTGTACTTAGGTAACTACTAACAGTGATGTTAAGATTAATTCATAGTAATAAAACTATGTTTCAATTATATGAAGTAAAGCAGTCGTTTAATCATACTAATATAACTGTATTTACATAACATTTGTTTATCTTGGCGATTTTTAGAAAAGATTACAATATGTATGTTATAGGTACATATGTAGTGCAAAATCCTTTCCCATCGTATTTTCACGGAAACGTCCAAACGTGTCATGCTTTTTGTCGAGGTTGTATAACAACTTTGACATTTACTATCTGAACGATAATTATATTATATGTATATTAGTGTGACAAAAACATGTTGTTTGCTCAAACAAAAGACTTCAAAGATAATGACCGTCCGAGCACCCACCCAGGTAATAAACAATAAATGCAACCGAGAAGCGGTGTTATCTTGCATATGCACGTTGCAGTAGTTTTCCCAGAAGTCAATGACTTGACGTAGTTCCTATTAAAAACGTATTTTGAAGTAATATGGGAAATATAACTTAGTCTCGATTTATTCGTTGGCGACTTTACCTATCCTCCTGTGCTGTGTTTAGTGATTGCAATTTTTACGACGTTGGCTTTGTATTACCGGAATTTGAAATCGATTTTTGAAAGTAATAAACGAAAAGGACGTCGTCTACAAAGTCGCCTCCATTCATTGTTTTTGACTGCGTAAGCAAATTTAGTGATTTTATAAAACAGTTGACATGGCATGTTTTTGACACACAATGACATTTTTTTCTTATCTCTGCTACTTGCACGGCCTCTATAATAATTGTTACTAAGAATTTAAACAAAGGTCGCCGCAATCCTTTATATCTTTGCACGTGCAGTGCTTATCGGCAAACAGGCCTGCTACCGCGAACATCGAAGTTCGCAAATTGCGGGGATTTGTCTCTGTCACTCCAACGAAGGCGTCATTAGAGTGACAGAGAAAAATCCCCGAAATTTGGGAACTTCGATGTTCGCGGTACCAGGCCTGATGAGACCAGGTCATAAGTACATATGGGTAAATCCATAGCACAGAGGGAAAAAAATGATATTTTTGATGTCAGTATTTTAAGAATCTGTTTATGAGGTAATATTCTACGGCTAAATATGTTACATAATCCGATATTTTTTTTAATAAACTAACTATAACTCCATATGCCAATTTTTTAAAACTTTTAAAAAGTTTGCCAGAAAAAATAAAACCTTCACTTACATCCCAAAAAATCAACGAATCTTGTATTTACTTCAGTTATTTAAACTTCTTATTTCGATCACTAACTATAAAAAAAATACGTTTCTTTCGGAGGCAACAAAAGTTACCATTTTCTTGAAACGCAAGCTAGAATAGAATTCTTATATCAATAACGAACTAAACATATCGTATTTAAATGATGCCTCAAAAATCCATGTCCATTTCGTGTAACAAAAGTTACCGCATCATTTTGGTGTACTGAGGCCAGGTACCGGTTATGTTCCAAGTAATTTCCACCTTAGTTTAATGAAATTAAACTGTACTACCTATTCCGACAGCAAAAAAGAATATTTAAGTATTAATCAAGCCACAAATAACATTTGTTTGACAACTTAGCGTTCTAAATGTAACGCAAGTTACCATCGATTTACTCATATACATGCTTCAATAAATATGTGATTTATACTTCTGATAAGAGGAATAAAACTTTTACGGTGTAAACTTTTAAGACAAAGTAATAGTGAAGCAAGTATCTTCTATTTAGTCGTTAAAAAGTTTGCCGATAAGCACTAGACGTGCAAAGATATAAAGGATTGCGGCGACCTTTGTTTAAATTCTTAGAAACAATTATTATAGAGGCCGTGCAAGTAGCAGAGATAAGAAAAAAATGTCATTATGTGTCAAAAACATGCCATGTCAACTGTTTTATAAAATCGCTAAATTTGTTTACGCAGTCAAAAACAATGAATGGAGGCGACTTTGTAGACGGCGTCCTATTCATTTATTACTTTCAAAAATCGGAAGAGGTGAACACTTAACATTGATAGTGATACAAGTTGTAGTTAAAAAAATGGTTACTTAAAATGTTGCATAGCATTGTCCCGCTGGCCGGTTTCAAAGCGGCAGTTTATTAAGCGTACGCGCCAGGCCCGTGACCCACACGCTGAGTCGTGTGTTTTAGCAAAAATCGCGTTGTATGGTGGCCCGGCGGGATGTGTTCGTGCGTTAAAGCGTGGCCATGAATGGGTTTTCATTTAACATCAGTAAAGCCCATGAATGTAGGATTAATATGGATTTGACAACGTTATAATAATAGCAAGAACGAAAGGGATGGTCTTATGAAACTTTTTAGTAGTGGAAGTGAAAAGGAACGATAATAGTCCGTCCTTATCACTGTGCCACTATTTTTTGTGTGTGTGTGCATTAGATGCTAAATGTAAGTGCCAGACAAATGCGTTGAATACGTCACTAAGTGCCTGTGTGGCACTTTCGTCTTAGTAGTAAGTGACTATGTCTATCCCTCTTAGTGGCACACTATGTGCGGCCCCTCGGTAAAGCCCGATTTGTTTGTTTTGCGTGTGGTAGGTGGCAGAAGTATTTTTTTGGGTGCGATCCTAAATAATATTAATCAAAAAAGTAAAAAAATATAGTTTTATTCAAGAGGAGTAAAATTATATAATAGTACGCAAAACGGCAGCTGAAGTACGAGGGTACGACACAGGATCATAAAATAGTACACCATTCGTACCCTTGGGTACACATTGGCAACGCTCTCGCAGGAAACGTGTTAATTATATTTTTATTTGTATAATAAGCTCTATTTTATTGAAATCGACATGAACAAATAACAATCTTGTCATATTATTGCCTGGGTATAAATTTTCTGATTTTTATACAATATTTATTCAAAATATTGTTGTATTTGTGTTAGGTGTACATAATAACGTATTTATCTAAATATTATGGCAAAAATTAACATACAATACACAAGCACGAAGTAGAAAACGCCATTACTGGCAACATTTGAACATTCTGTTTTTTTGTTTTTAATAGCTAGTGAGGTGCAAGCTTTACTTACATCGACATTTTTACAATCGCTGTTTCTGGGATTCTTTACGTAGCTTAATGGTGAACAGAACTAAACTATGTGTTTGGCGTAAATCTTGACAAGTAACGTGACCGAAACATACATAGTGAAGAGCTTATGTTTAAACAGTAATGTTAATCTCTTTGGCAGAATACGACGTAGAATTGGACTCTACGTGAGGCTTAAATATTTTATATTTTACACCTATCAAAAGTGGTTGATCGGTGACGTCACAAACTTTAATAAATTCATGTTTACTCCAAAATTTGTGATAAATGTGAGCAGAGCGGTATTTTGAAGAAAATTTTTCATCCGAGGAAAACGGTTCTGATGTTTGAATATCGAGTGTCTCTTGTCTTAAAGGCAACACCAATCTGAAAAAAAAAGTAAATTTAATCCCATAACTACTAACATCCATACGTACAGTAATTGGTGTTGGTAATGTGGCCTATTCTGTAACACCCGGCCCCTATTTTATCACGGTGACAGGTGCTCTAATAGTTAATATTATTACTACTTCTCCGTAGGCTACGGTAATGATGTAATGTCAAAGATTAACGAAAATTGTTCAAAGCCTTGTGACAATTGTTACAACTATCGAAAGAGACAAACTAGTTTATGAAATTTTGTAAATAATCTTAGACTTTAAAGATTGTACTAAGCTAAAACATTGTATGTAACGTTACTTACTTTGTTATAAATAAACAGTTAACAGTTAATTTTTTTTTAAATGATTGATGAACTTTATTTTATTTAAGTAATTCATTGTTGGTTCAAGAACAGTTATATTTTACAATGAAGGTTTTCGATATTTTTTCTTCCACCAGGCGGCGCTACGCCGGCGTTAGGTCCAAACAGCTATAAGCAGTCCAATAACCCATCTGATTCATAATATTTCATAGGTACTGAACATAAAATGTCAAAATTGACATTTCATATTTTTAGTCCTAGTTATTATTGTCTGTTTTGAAAGAACTTAACATTAAAAAATACACGTATTTTCTTACTAAAAAAAATAGCTATTTAAGTACGAAAATCCCTTTTTATTACTACTTCAAGCAGAAAGACTCTCTCTCGAGCAGAAAGACCGTAAGTTACAAACGTCAAAAATCTGCTAAATGACGTCACAACTCACAAGTGATGTTTCATACAAGTAAGAAAACGACGAAAAACGACCAGTGACATTCCAATCACAAGATTTTTTTGGTTATAGTGGCAGCTCTGAATCAGCTATGTGACATCACTTCCCCTTTAAACTATTTTTAAGTTTTTAACAAAAATATTGCGAAAAAAAATTAAAAAATATACCTATTTTGTGATCTACATGCGTATATCTCGAAATGGTTTTCGATTTAGGGACATCGAAAATTTTGAAAAGTTGTCAATTCTATTACAATTGAAAGTTTATTGACTTCGTAATGGATTACGACTAGAAGATAATCGCCGACCCGAAAATTGAACTCTAAAACTTTTTTTTAATTATTTTAGAAAACAATATTCCTAAAGTAATGGTTTTAAAAATAAATAATCTAAAAAAATGTAAAGATAATTAAATTCTCCTATTTACTTTGGGGATCATCCATTAATTACGTCACACCAGATTTATGATTTTTTCACCCCCCCCCCCCCTGTTACACATCGTCACAATTAACTACACCCTCCCCCCTTAGTGTGCCGTCACATGTAGTTTTTCAGTTAAAGAAGGTAAAAATTACAACATCACTTTGAAAGTAACTTTTTATTATGGTTGCTTAAAATGATTTGTAAAATTAACGAAGAGAATATTAACTTATTCTTCCTCCGTCCAAGGATTTCGGATTTTCTATTCTTTTATGTTCATGTATTCATGTATGCGAGGATTATGACGTCACAAACATAGAACTCCTCCCTCTCCCCTGTCACGATATGTGACGTAATTAATGGATGATCCCCTGACAGTTCGTTTGACCAGTGCTGCCAACTCACCGCCCCATAGTGGCAGAAAAAGTATCAAACACCCTCATTGTTGCACCTGTAATTGTAACATTGGTGGAACAGGGACCAACCAGGATATTGTGTAGTTTTACAACCATTATTTACCTCATTGCATGAAGAAACATTCGATGCGGTGCTGAATCTTCGGTATTACTGTATGTGTAGTCGCCAAGTATTGTGTGACCAATGGCAGCACAATGTACGCGGAGCTGGTGCCTACGACCTGAAAAAGGCTTATCGTAAATCGTAATATGTATAAGGATGATTATGTATGACATAGTATAATATTTATAAATATTTCATCAAAATTCACCAGTGACAGGTTTCAACAGCACCACACTAACAGGATCACTGCCATAGTAGCCAGTTTCAAGAAGAAGTATACGCGTATGCGCCGGACGTGGATGCATAGTATTCGTGACTGCAGTTTCAGGCATAGACATAACTGCCACCATTTTATGCGAAGATGAAGCTGTCAACGCATCAGTACCTAAAACATTTACGTTTAACAGATTTAGGGGTGAAAAACAATTATGCTATAATTTAATATAATAATGGACTGCAAAATATTCTTAAAAATTGAACCATATTGGGTATACAATCTTACCAATAGAATATTCTATATCACATATTTCAAATTCAATATGCCCTCTAACAACTGCTAAGTAGTATTTTTTAGTTTCTCGTTTCTCAAATAATTTGCCCGCGGCGGCTGAGGCGCGTTTATTTTTAGCTATACATAATACGCCACTGGTAGCGTAGTCAAGGCGGTGAACGAAATGCAGCGGATCTGATGATGTGGAATGGTGCGAGTCATGTTTGGCTATGTTGTAAGTAACTGAATTCTGTAACAAACAATGCTTGTGAATACAAGGCACAACTTGATTGACAAGAAAAAGTCTATCTAAAAACGTAACTACAAAGTTAATCTCAGGGTTAATCGTTTACCTATCAAGATGACACAATAAGGTCATTGAACGCTTAGTTAGCACAAGAGGCCTGAAATTCGTTAGGAAGAACAGATCATGTTTGCCTACTGTGCGCTGACATTCGATCAATTCATCACAGGACCAGTGACATCTTCGACAGTGAACATGGACGAGAAACACTGCGCCTGGCCCCTGAATAATATCAAGATCAATAATAACTGTGTTTTTAAGAGTTTAACTAGTGAGAACAGTCTCAGGACAAAGATAAGGCTTGATACGCAATTTTATTGTTATTGCTAAGTATTTTTAATCTTAACGTTTAACACACTATGCTGTTTTGAACTGTCGGTATGTAACTAAGCAAATTTATTAAATGGGTTAAAGGAAAGCAACTTTACAGGCATAAACATTAGATGGGTGAAACAGTAACTTTCAACGAAATAGCAAAGTAACACACGTAATGGTCGATATCGATAAAACTCCTGCCGAATAGGTACATCTCTATGCAAATAAACATAACCTAACCTCTAAAACGTAGTGATTATATTCTCTTTGATAACCTCAACTCAATGCTCCATGAATACTCACAAAATACAGTTATTGTAATAATGCAAGAAAGACGAGCTACACTTACCTTTTCGTTTTCATCTTCAGAGTTTATGTACATATCATATGGCTTATTTACAATCAAATAGTCATCACTTTCGTATAATTTAGGAATAGCCATTGTTTGCTCAAAATTTACTACTATACTTAATTTATTTTACTTAATAGCATTTCAGGTCATAGTTTGGTTGGTTTTAAAGTACTTGTTCATGAGTATGTGTATTTCAAAATTAGTAATTTAGTAACCAGACAAATGTGTTGTTTGTTTCATAGAAAATTGCACCCCTGTAGTCACTTAGTCACTATACTATACTTCAAAGATTTTTTTTGATAAAGATAATGTTATTCCGTTTTGTTTTATACATGTTTATAATTTAATATGCAGATTTCTGATACCTTTTCACTTTGACATTGACATAAAACTCATAAAAGGTAATTAACTGAATTAATCTTAATGGATCGTAATTAAAAGTATGCCTTTTTCTTACTACATATTAGAATTAGAACGCACCCGTTAGCTGTCAAATGTATTATGTATTTGACATTCCTATTTGATACGGCAAAATTAAAAAGCATCGAAATAGTCCTCGTCTGAAGGCTAGCGTTTAGACTTAAGTCTTGTATTTGGCAAGGCTATTTTTGCCGAGTATGTCGGAAAGCTAAGAAAAATTAGAATATTTAATAAATATTAAATATAACTTCATAATGAACCGAATAAACAGGCATAGAATCAAAGAGGAGAAACCCTCGGCTTCCTCATCACATCGCAAACAGGAGGAGCACGATCTGGCGTATTTTATACACGACAGAGTGGAATTAATGCATCAGGTGTTTTCGGTTTTGAAATCTAAAGAACTCAAGTCGTTGGCCCCTGAGTGCGTTAGGAGATTGTCTATTGACGATTTGCAGGAGTTATGCTTAGAAGAAGTAAGTGCCGGTCTTTTTTTGTAAATTAATTTAGGTTAATTTTATTCGTAAAATTGCTATTTCTCATTTTCTCTCGACTTTTCATATACACTGCTCTGAGGCAGCCTTTTAGCATCATTTGCACTAGTTAATTGCTTCTGGTCGCAGTTTAAGGATCCCATTTTTATAAAATTGTACTCCATTACATTAATGGACATAATAACCTCAAGGATTTTCAAGAGATGTTCAAGCATAATAGCAACACTCGTCTCAGAGATCATCACTTAAAGCTAGAGAGAGTCATAGGCCTGACAGTAATCCTTATAAACACTTTTTGAGCAACCAAGTAGTGAGATCTTACAACAAACTCCCAGAAGATGTGGTCTCAGCACCAAATGTGAATCAATTTAAAAATGGACTAGACAAACATCACATATATAACTTGGCTATGATTACTGGCACAATGATCACTCTTTTCAGGGTATATCAGTTTTTTAACTCCCTGCCTGCTTATTCATCATCAATATCATCATCATTATCATATCAGCCGAAAGACATCCACTGCTGAACATAGGCCTCCCCCTAAGATTGCCACAATGGCCTGCTTATTAAATAATAATAATAATTTACACAATATAAAAAAAAAAATAGTAAAAGTATTTCACTATTCTCTGACTTAATTTACATTTAACCTTATATATAAATGTATGTATTTTTGGTTCTTTATGTTCATAATTCCCTTTTATTTAGTTATTTATTATTCTTCTTTTGTCTGGCTGTCATTGACATAGGCCTCTCCAAGCTGCGAAATTTCTTGCGGTTTTTTGTGTATCTCCATTTCTCAGGCAAATTATCTTCCGACCTTTTATAGGGTTTTTGTTGTAGTCGCTTCTTTTCCCTTGGGTACCATTCTGTGACTTCCCTTGTCCATTTATCCTTTTTAGTCTAAAAAGAACCTAGAGACGTCCTGCAGTTCTGCAAGAAAATTGGAAGGCCAGAGGGAAGTATTGGGGGAACGCTACCGGAACACTAACCTGCAGCTCCAGCTAAGGGACATGGGGTGAATGAGCACATTGGATGCTCGACAGCCCACTCGAGTTTGGTTGAGAGTCGGTCCGTACCATGCATCATGTGTCCTGTATACAAGGTGCCCGTGAGGAAAGGGAAAAATTTTAACAGCATATTCCTGAGACTAAAAGAAGCAAAAAATGTTAAGTGACTTTTGGTCAAAACTGCAACAAAAAAAAATTTTTTTTTTAGTTTTTTTTTGATGTTTTGAATGCCTCAATACACAAAAAAGGATTTTATTAATGAAACTATTGCGAAAAATGCACTTTAAAAGTTTTTTTTATTTGCTAGGTAATTAAAGATTTTGTTTGTTCATTTGATGTCTGTCAATTAAGTGTGACAGGACTAAGACAACATGGTAACAAAATCGTTTCCTAAAATGCGTTTATCATAGTGTAACGGGCTAAAACGGTTTTAGGAAATAATATAATTTTCTCTTAAAATAGACTCAATCCAGAAAACTTCATATGACATTTTTAACTTCAAATTTGGTCAGAAATCCGCTGTTGATTTTTTCCCCTTCCTCATGGGCACCGTGTATCCATTTCAATGTTTTCAATTTCAGTGTTACCACTGCCTCGGTTATGTTTCGTATATCTGTTAACATGTGATCCCTTAGTTTTATAACCAGCATACTTCGTTCCATGCTTTGTTGGCTTACTTTGATTTCATGCTCACCTATTTTGGTATAACTCACTAATTTACACATTAGCAATAAAAAAATATAATAATTCATTGTGCATATGTTATAGCTCCTCGGTATAAGCTCGAAGCGGCTCTGTGCTATCCTAGATGGAGCCGAGCCTCCATCTGACACCGACTCCTCAAGCCAGTCAGCCGAGCAGCTGGAGACCATCTCGCTGGACAGCATCTCCTCGGATGATGAGATACTGAGCCAGGCTAGTGGGAAGAAGAAAAAGGTGTGTGGAACTTTAATTTACTGATGCTAGCAGTAAGACTACTTTTGTCATGGCACCCCAACTCTTCCTGTGGGTGTCTAAGGGATTGAAATGGCACTGACCATTAACTATAAGATATAAATATAGAGAATGACGATAGCAGCGTCATTATAAAGGACACATTACTGGGTTCACAAACACACATGCGGAGTGTGGCTGTGGTGATAATAGGCATTTACAAGCAGTTAATAGGAGAATTCTTCTGTACTAAAAAACGTTGGTTAAACGTAATAAAATATCTGCACACGCCTCTATCGCTATACAGGGTGTTCACGAGGAAACCGCAAGATTTTAACTATGCATTCTAGACATCAAAATAAACAATAAATATTATGAGACCTAACCTAATGTAAAATTTAAAAAAAAAAACTTTTTTTTAGACTTTTTGAATACTTTTTAACATTTCCAATACTTTTTATCATAACAACAATTTGTTAAAATTATTTTTTTAAAATGTTTTTTTTAGGGCCAGGTTTTTTCGTCAAGTCTATTCTTATTTTTTAATTGTCAGGCAAAAGGTGTGGTAATATTAGAACACATTGTGGTAGCATTGTAATAAAAAATAAGTTTTATGACGAGTTATGTCGAAAAACTTTTTCCGAAAAAAGGTTAATTATCTCTGGAACCAAGCCGAATCCAGGAAATTTTATATAACATTAAAAATATTCTAAATATGCTCAGGAGTTCAGTATTAAAATCTTGCGGGTTCCTCGCGAGCATCCTGTATTTTTTTTTATTTGAAATGGGCTTACTCATGGCCACAACGGAATAAAGGCGTGTTCAGATATCTTTGAATGCTCCAAACGATACGATATGTATCTGATGGCGACTAGAATACACGTGCGAAAAGGGAATTAGAAATTTTATTGTACTAAGTAATGCAAAAATTTACTTGGTTTGATTTAAGGTGTTAAGTAATTAGAATGAAAAATTCATGTGAGTTGGATCCTTTTTGCATAACTACTTCCAATATTTCTCGCGCTTGTATCGTAATGTACTATTTTATTTCAAATGTTCCATTGTGTTTATTGTCTAATTCGCCCCCGACCCGTGGTCCAACCGCTATGTCCAACTGGTTGTGCCACGGGTAAGTAAAATTATCCGTGGTTCAACTGTCAGATTACGTTTTTTTTACTGTCATGTAATTAAACCCATAGTACAACTGAGGGGCAATTGTCCAACTAGTATACGTAAATGTATGTTCTAGTATTGGACTACCGATAAATTTAGTGTACCGTGGTACAACCAATTGGACCATGGGTAAACTAATTTCCTCGTAGTACAATCGGTTGGACTATGGATAATTTTATTTCCCCGTGGCACAACCAGTTGGACATAGCGGTCTAATTTCTCTATTCCAATTTCAGCATAAACATAAGCACTCAAAGAAGAAGCGGCGCAAGAAGTCAAAGTCGGGCGACGAGGGCGAGAATCGAGCCTCCCGAGCCGGCCTGACTGTGCTCGAGCTTCTCGAGCTACAGGCTCGAGCTCGAGCCATCCGGGCGCAGTTACACCAGGAGCCTGCTAGTGAGTATTAAAGCGGCGGAAGACAAAGTCGGGCGACGAGGGCGAGAATCGAGCCTCGAGCCGGCCTGACTGTGCTCGAGCTGCTCGAGCTGCAGGCTCGAGCTCGAGCCATCCGGGCGCAGTTACACCAGGAGCCTGCTAGTGAGTATTAAAGCGGCGGAAGACAAAGTCGGGCGACGAGGGCGAGAATCGAGCCTCGAGCCGGCCTGACTGTGCTCGAGCTGCTCGAGCTACAGGCTCGAGCTCGAGCCATTCGGGCGCAGTTACACCAGGAGCCTGCTAGTGAGTATTAAGACTATTAAGAGACGGGGGTCAAAATTCTTTTCGTCCTTTTTTTGTGTCCGTAAAAACATGACGGAATGGTTATTTTTGTATGAGATGATGTTTTGTTTTCAATTTCTCCTGTATGAATCTAGCGTGAAAAAGAAATGCAACTGAACCGATTTTTTTCATATACCTGAGTCGAAACAGTAACTAAAAGCGTGACAGAGTCGTATGAAACGAGACAACGAAAATAATTTTGATCTGGACAAGTGAAAGTCGGGTGATGAGACTGATGAGGGTGAGAATCGAGCCTCAAGCCGGCCTGACTGTGCTCTAGGTGCTCGAGCTACAGGCTCGAGCTCGAGCCATCCGGGCGCAGTTACACCAGGAGCCTGCTAGTGAGTATTAAGAGACGGGGGTCAAAATTCTTTTCGTCCTATTTTTGTGTCCCTAAAAACATCACGTAGTGGTTATTTTTGTATGAGATGATGTTTTGTTTTCAATTTCTCCTGTATGAATCTAGCGTGAAAAATAAATGCAACTGAACTGATTTATTTTTATATACCTGAGTCGAAACAGTAACTAAAAGCGTGACAGAGTCGTATGAAACAAGATAACGAAAATAATTTTGATCTGCGGGAGAATGAAAGTCTGGTGATGAGACTGATGGGGGTGAGAATCGAGTCTCGAGCCGGCCTGACTGTGCTCGAGCTGCTCGAGCTACAGGCTCGAGCTCGAGCCATCCGGGCGCAGTTACACCAGGAGCCTGCTAGTGAGTATTAAGAGACGGGGGTCAAAATAGGGAAGATGACCGTAGTTAATAGTACATTGTGCATCAAGGGAGGTAAGTACGGAATTACTAACGAGAGTGTTAGAAGCCCGACGCCGTTAGGCGGGGGGCTTTTATGACTCGAGTTAGTATTCCGCTTACCGACCGTGATGCATACAATGTTTTTCATCACACTTGCCAACCAAAAAATAAGTTTTAAGACATAATATTATTAAATGACGTACTGACATTTCTATTACTCCCTAGGGAATTTCACTTTTCTATTACTCCCGCTACGCGCGCAAGCAATGGCGCGCTTAGACAGCAAGTGTGATGAAAAATAAATTATTTAACATTATCCACGACATAATACACGAAGAAATTATTACTAAGATGTAGATTGCAGTCATTTTTGTACAGAACTTCTATTTAATAAATTGAAAAGAACTTAAAAGAGTAGGTCATTTGAGAGAGTACTCAAACGTGACGTCACTTTTGAGTATTTCATATATAATTCCATAGTGGTGATCGTTTTGACAGTTCGAAAAAAGATGCTGATTTGACTTGCCAGTCATCATCATGCCTATTCTTTTCGTCCTTTTTTGTGTCCCTAAAAACATGACAGAGTGGTGATTTTTGTATGAGATGATGTTTTGTTTTCAATTTCTCCTGTATGAATCTAGCGTGAAAAAGAAATGCAACTGAACCGATTTTTTTTCATATACCTGAGTCGAAACAGTAACTAAAAGCGTGACAGAGTCGTATGAAACGAGACAACGAAAATAATTTTGATCGTGAGAATGAAAGTCGGGTGATGAGACTGATGAGGGTGAGAATCGAGCCTCGAGCCGGCCTGACTGTGCTCGAGCTGCTCGAGCTACAGGCTCGAGCTCGAGCCATCCGGGCGCAGTTACACCAGGAGCCGGCTAGTGAGTATTAAGAGACGGGGGTCAAAATAGGGAAGAAGACCGTAGTTAAAATAAATTATTTAACATTATGCACGACATAATACACGAAGAAATTATTACTATGCAGATGTAGATTGCAATAATTTTTGTACAGAACTTCTATTTAATAAATTGAAAAGAACTTAAAAGAGTAGGTCATTTGGCGGTACTCAAACGTGACGTCACTTTTGAGTATTTCATATAAAATTTCATAGTGGTGATCGTTTTGACAGTTCGAAAAAAGATGCTGATTTGACTTGCCAGTCATCATGTCTATTCTTTTTGTCCTTATTTTGTGTCCCTAAAAACATGACGGAGTGATGTTTTTTGTATGAGATGATGTTTTGTTTTTAATTTCTCCTGTATGAATCTAGCGTGAAAAAGAAATGCAACTGAACCGATTTTTTTCATATATCTGAGTCGAAACAGTAACTAAAAGCGTGACAGAGTCGTATGAAACGAGACAACGAAAATAATTTTGATCGTGAGAATGAAAGTCGGGTGATGAGACTGATGAGGGTGAGAATCGAGCCTCGAGCCGGCCCGACTGTGCTCGAGCTGCTCGAGCTACAGGCTCGAGCTCGAGCCATCCGGGCGCAGTTACACCAGGAGCCTGCTAGTGAGTATTAAAGCGGCGGAAGACAAAGTCGGGCGACGAGGGCGAGAATCGAGCCTCGAGCCGGCCTGACTGTGCTCGAGCTGCTCGAGCTACAGGCTCGAGCTCGAGCCATCCGGGCGCAGTTACACCAGGAGCCTGCTAGTGAGTATTAAAGCGGCGGAAGACAAAGTCGGGCGACGAGGGCGAGAATCGAGCCTCGAGCCGGCCTGACTGTGCTCGAGCTCGAGCTACAGGCTCGAGCTCGAGCCATCCGGGCGCAGTTACACCAGGAGCCGGCTAGTAAGTATTAAGAGACGGGGGTCAAAATAGGGAAGATGACCGTAGTTAAAATAAATTATTTAACATTATGCACGACATAATACACGAAGATATTATTACTAAGATGTAGATTGCAGTAATTTTTGTACAGAACTTCTATTTAATAAATTGAAAAGAACTTAAAAGAGTAGGTCATTTGGCAGTACTCAAACGTGACGTCACTTTTGAGTATTTCATATAAAATTTCATAGTGGTGATCGTTTTGACAGTTCGAAAAAAGATGCAGATTTGACTTGCCAGTCATCATGCCTATTCTTTTTTTGTGTCCCAAAAACATGACGGAGTGGTGATTTTTGTATGAGATGATGTTTTGTTTTCAATTTCTCCTGTATGAATCTAGCGTGAAAAAGAAATGCAACTGAACCGATTTTTTTCATATACCTGAGTCGAAACAGTAACTAAAAGCGTGACAGAGTCGTATGAAACAAGACGACGAAAATAATTTTGATCTGCGGGAGAATGAAAGTCGGGTGATGAGACTGATGAGGGTGAGAATCGAGGCTCGAGCCGGCCTGACTGTGCTCAGTTACACCAGGATCAGGAGCCTGCTAGTGAGTATTAAAAGGCTATTTCGTGTTTCGTGGCAATGGACAATATTCATATAATATTTTTTGTCAGTGCAGAAAGCGACCGAACTCAATATATGTTAAAGTTGAAGTCAGATTGACAACTTTTAGAGTTGGTCGCTTTACGCATAACTTTTTGCAAAAAGCGACCAGCTTCGAATTTTTGACAATACAGAAAGCAACCAAACTCCTTATGTTAAAGCTGAAGTCAGACAAAAAATAGAAATTGATAACTTTCTGCAAAACTACTAGAATAGGTCGTCAATTTATGTAAATGTAAAACTAATCATAATTTAAAGATTTTTTGTTACTAACACTTATGGGCGCAATTCATATATACCATAGATCAAGCAAACGTTATATATACCGTAAATTAAGGCTTGTGATGTGGGTTCAGCGGGAGCAACGATTTATATAATAGATAGATACATATAGATACTTAGACATAGACAGCCATGACCAAGGAACAATTATTTTTGATAAATAAATACACAAATAATGCCCTCGCCGGGATTCGAACCCAGAACCTCCAGCTTCGTAGGCAAGGTCACTACCAACTAGGCTACGGAGGCTGAGTATTAAAGCGGCGGAAGACAAAGTCGGGAAAGAATCTAGCCTCTCGAGATGGCCTGACTGTGCTCGAGCTCGAGCTACAGACTATCAAAAACAATGTGACCTAAGTAAAAAACAGTGTAACCCGAAGTAAACTCTGATTTTGACGTATCAGCAACAACAGCTGCCTGTCTAAAATTTAAAATATAATAAAACTTATGAAAAGATCCAACTTATGAAATCCCACAATGTCGTACCAGATGTGCTTACCATAGAAAAAATCAACTGCGAAAGACTCTGGTTGTCACGGGATTCGAACCCGCTTCTTCTGGATTGCCGGTCCAACGTGCTTCCAATTACAGACGACCTTCCGTCGATCACAGCGAATTTAGTCAATGGTATTGTGAAACTAATCACTAGCGACATCTGTACTTAATGTTTCGAAGGTACTACAACCTTAAGCCACTCCCAAGACGTGTGTCTACCACAATCGTCCGCAATCTCGAGAAACTCGATGAAGATAGTTAAGTAACGGATAATAATAATAATATAATAAACTTGCCGTCAATCGAAGTTGCGAACAATGTAAATAAACCTTGTTATTCAAAATGTATTTAATTTTTTCAACTCTTCCCATAGCTTTATCTTAAAACAATAAAATAAGGTATTTCTTTGAACGGTTTGTTTACGCGAGTATAGATAAATAAAAAGTACAATCGGCAGTAAAAGCTAGTGTCACAAATGTAATTTTTGACTGAATCTTTTTATTATAAAATTTGCAGAAGCACCACAATCGGTGGCCGAGCCTGCGAGCTCCGACAACGATGAGGTGCTCATCAAGGAAGAGCCGGCGGAAGTGGTCGAGATCAGTAGCAGTGACGACGAGAAACCGGATGTGACGCGACTAGAGCAGCAAATAGGTGAGACTAGAAAATCTAGAAATCTTTTCATACAAATTAATTCTCTAAGCATCCTTATGGCAACAACGAGTATTGGTTCGATATTAAAATACTATCCAAGGTTTTTAAGACGATAATTGCTGGACATGTTTCGGCCCATTAAGAGGTTTCTCGTTCGGAGTTCTCTCGGTCAAAGCCCGACTTCTAGAACGGGCGCTGGCCGCGGACGGTGGTGGCGGGGGCGATGCCAAGTTTTTTACTTTTCGAGTCAGTGGTGTAGGGTTAGAACCGGAAGTAGTTTTAATTTTGTGTGTAACTTAGACACTTCAAAAGAGTTTGTTGCTATCCCAATTTGAATAAAGAATCCTTTGACTTTGATGCACGGAAAATTCTACCCTTAATGTTACTTTTGTCATAAAGGGGGTTGCACACAACACTCACTACATCAGTTGCTAATAAGGGGTCGTCTACACTGTCCAGCGATGTAATACCCAAAACCGTTTTCCAACCAGATGGCACTGACCAACCACCATCACGATTAAAATTCAGATGGCGTTATACAGGGTGATTACGGGGTCGTGATCCCAACTGTGAAAAATGTTTTAAGATGGTATTTCTGAACAATGTTTCCCATGGGACCTATATGAACAAACGTACTTTTTTTACGACTCATTAATATGTATTCATTTCTCCATACTAAGTACTTGCAAACGTGTTTACATAATTATGAAACGAGACTGGAAGTTATGAACACTTCCGCACCGGTCGGTATGAAATCAGTATTTTTTTTTCGTGATATTCATATTTGTTCCATGGGAAACCTTATTCAGAAAAGGTTTCCCCATGGAACAAATTAT
>JALPQI010021557.1:0-19886 GCA_025490895.1 Thaumatotibia leucotreta
ATTTTGAAATAAATATTAATCAGGGAAACAGAAAACGTTACTTCAAAATGCAAATTCGACCTAGTAATGAAAAGCAAACGGTGTTAAGTGGGAAAGCGAAGGCCGTATATCTCCACGCGGAAGGAGCGCGTCGTCGAGCAGTAGTTCCACATCTGCGTTCAGTTGAACTAAAGAAGGTTTAGAGTACGTGAATTTGGGAGGGACTTACGCCTTTACGGTAGGGGTGGAGGGGGGCAATGATCCATTAATCCGAAGCCCATGTGGCGCCGTGGACGTACCTGCGACGCGACGGGAGGACGCCTACCTAACGACACAGATACTAAATTTTCAACATGTGCAAGTAACTTATCAAGCGCGGAATCGATACTGTAGTTTAGAGGCTTTAGATAATCTACTGTTTCATGAAGAGATACTTTAGATATATTTCCACTCGTTTTCAAAGTAGGTATGAACTTTGAAGTATGTCCCTTGGAGTAAGAATGATGTTTATTTTCATAAGTACAAAGTGAAAACCTTTTGTCATCATTATTTCATATTACGTCCAAATTTATTTAAAGCGAATATAAACCCATTAATGTAGGCGGTATATTGTTTGTCTAGTACCTATTATCATGCGTGGAAAATAAATTGTATACAAATGTTAAAATCACCCCTCCCGGTAGACCCTGTCCCGAACAGAATAAGGAAATAATTCTAGGGAAGGATTTCCGCGTATTTATCGACCATGTGTAATAGAGAAGGCCTTTGAATACACCCATCAACCCCAATATCGGGTTAATGAAAGAAAATTTTCCCCCGAAAGACATCTCTAGAACTAGTATCATGTCATTGTATGGGCAGATGTGTACTTTCTATTCTGATAGTCGTATTTCTATTCTACACACGGTTTATTATTTTATGGGACCATGTCGAGACTTTCTTGCAGAAAACTTGCCTAGCCTGTTAAATATTACATCATTCCTTAGACATAAAATCTGTCTCCTGTCTTCCTTTAAAGCCACTTTTCCGTAATCCATCCGGAGCGGTGAAACGGTATGATAATTGTACCCATTCACGGGCGCAATTCGCTAAGTGGAATACCTTACTTATCCTCTGGGCGTTCCGCAAGGCACGACTACCTATAAGCTTTTTATATCGAAGTACATCATTCACATTGATTACTCGTACTCTTAATATTATTTATGGGCGCCAAATCGATTTGCGTGCATAAATGACTTATGTCTTGTTACATAAGCATGAATGAATGTTTTTGTATTAGGTATCTACTGTTAATTATTGGGTTGAAGAGTAAAGTGCAGATTTGTTCAAATGTTTGCAGATACATCAAAAGTCGGACGTGGGTTACCAAGCGTTTGGAACTTTATCAAATATATGAATGGTTTTAATTTTTAAAATTGAAAGATTCTTAATCCTTTACACATTCTTTAAATGGTAGTGGATATAAATTAACTTATTTATTTATTTTAACTTTGATATACCACTTTTCAAGACCTAAATCTTTGTTTCGCGTAGATTTTACATTTACACTGCACAAGATGTTGTACCTATGCTTAGCGTAATTTATGTTTTGTACTATTTTATGTTAGGCCACTGAATATTTAGAATCATGTCACCTTGTTCTGCGACACTGCTGCTGAGTAATATCCTTTTCCGAAACCAGGATGACAATGTATATTAATACTATTTTACAATTTCATTTTTTAAGTACCTTATTACCCACACCACAAGCATTAATTTTATTGAGCTTCCACGGGAATAAGTCGATTTGTGTAAAAGTCTCCCAAAATATTAATTAATCATTCATTAATTCGTAGCGTTTGGTATTTTTGGTGGATTTATTGAGATAACCCTGGAAACATTTAATTTTATCGTCGTCGTATCGTCAATATCGGTTTGTTAATTTTATTAAATATCCCTGTTATAGCGAAGCTGTTGGTTAGTAATTACTGAACAAAACGCTTTTGTCAGTAGTTTTCCAATTGATACCTATGTGGTAACTCTAAGCGCGGACGCCCCGCCGACCTGCCGACAGTGCCGACGCACCGCGCGCCGCGGAAACGTCTCCTCCGACATTGCAACGCAACTCCGACGCCATATTTCACTTCTAGAATTGACACATTGCGCAGGCGAGCCATAAACTTTCGTGCGAAAACTTTAACCTGGCATATTTACTTAAGATATTCTTCTCGAAACAGATAGCGAGCGCCTTGACGAGTGGAAAGTTTTATTGCTATAGATAGGTCATGCTCCTGAAGAAGTTTTCACATAAATTGGCGGTCATTCGACGCGAATATGCTGACTGAGGCAGTAACAAATATGCCAACTTGGGTTGTTATAACAGCGATATGTAAGTTCGGTGATAGGTACTTCGCCATTAAGTTTATGGAAACGACGGCTGAGATTACATCACACTTTCTGAAAGCTTTATGTAATTTTTCTTTCTTTCGTTATCTTGGGATATTAGAGGTTTTTCGGAATTTCCGGTCCGAGCATCATTAATCTGGCTAACGGATTTTATGGCAGATGTAAAAATTCGTCACGAAGAAATCTGCAAGTGAAAAATTGGATCGCGATCTGTCAAACGGTCCCCTAATTTTTATTTAAATAGCAGGAAGTTTCACGCGTGGGAGAGAGCGGGCGCGCGACAATGACGCGTTAAAAATGATAAATTTTTATAGAAGCACCGATTCCGTCCGCGGGCGCGTCTCACGGACGATTAATCTTGCTCTTTGCAAACACCACTCGCACCATTGTACCTTCCCGGTATTTTTTCTGTCTTATACAATTCCATTAAGAAACTGCCACCGCTAGTTGGTGCTCCAGGGTTCCCACCGTCTCATCGTCGGCCCATTCATGGGTTACCCCCTTTAGCTCTGAAAAGGTGTTTTCGTTCTCCGCCGCAAAAGATCTCCCCTCATTTTTAACATTTTCGAGATCACTTAGGCTTCGATAGTTATTATCTGTCGAGAATAGAACGTTTTAATTTTCCATCGTCATTCGCTTACAATCGGGTTCTACTGGTATAAATTTTAAACAGTCATTCTTATTCTATTAAGCAATGGGTGCAGAGAATCCTTGCATTGGATAAGTAAATGCGTGCATTCTTAAGCAAACGTATTTTCATTATTTACAGTCGGGATACACCGCTGTGTTTAATTTTACGACAAAATATGTGAAGAATTTGTGGTTTGCATCCAACGTTTTCTTCGTTTATTCAGTGGCTCTTACCACGGAACATCTTAGGTGTGGTCAAGAGCAATCATTGTCGAATTTAGATCTGGGCTAATGCCAACTCCGGGCCACACACCGTCCGCGGCGTACGAAAATTCACTTTTTATTATAATAATAACGATTCAACAAATCGCTTATTTATATTTGTTTCTCTTATTTCCCGGTTGAATGCGATGTCGGTTGATCCAACGTTATTTAAATAGATACCTACACCTACCTACTCATGACATTTGTTTGGTTATTTTCGGCTTAAAATTGTCAACAACAAAAATCAAAAAGCTAATATTGTCGTAAACCTGCCCAGCGGTCTGATATGAGGATTCGATTTTATTAATAGTGTGACTCAGAGGCATCTGGATATTCAGTAAGCGCGAATTTATTTTTTGAACAAGATATCTTTATGTATTTGTAGGGCATATTGTGGAATCTAATTATAATGCGATATCGACACGAGGTCGGTGATAAGGGAGCCTTCGTCACTATCACGAGTAGGTATCACGCCCACGCGTCTCATTTCCCAGAGTTTGTTTGAAAACAAATGTGTGAACGTAGATTTTCCTGTTCTTGTAAGGTCGATTCCAATAATATGTAAACTATTTTTATCCTTTTGCTTTGGACATACGTTCTAAACTTTACGTATAATAGACGTGTCTGTACAGCTCATCACTACTAATAAATGCTGCCGATTCCTGCGTTTCCCACTTTTCAATGAGTCAAAATGTGAGTCATGGCCTCTCTTTTCATTTATTATCAAGTGTGGGGAAAGATATAATGAATATAATTCATCAAGCTTAAGTGAATTGTTAATGATAACCTATCTATGCATTATATTAATCTTGAATAGTAAGGCCCAATATTTCTGCAGGTACGTAATTTCTGAATTAAAATATACCTACCGCATGTTTTATAAATGGCACGTTCTAACGAGCTAGCTAAATGAGATCTTATTTATCTCAGATTCCTACGTCAGAAGTACAGTGCGTGTAATTTTAATTGCCTATATAAATCTATCAATTATCTAGCCTCTTTAATCGTGTAGATGCGGAATTAACCCTGGTTCAATCCTTGACGCTAGGTTATCTACTATAGAACTATAGTAGAACGATCTATTAGCTTAATTAGTTACACTACAAATAATTGCTTCTATTAGACGATAGCCTAATTTCATTACGTTATGTGTTACTAGGCTATACGAAGTTCACTGCAAAAGAGATACTATATGTAAAATAGTGACCATCAAAGTGACCAAAAATACTATCTTTAAATTCCTATGGCATCAGAAGTATGTTTGGCTACTGTGGCTGCACTATCCATTTGATGCTGTCTATGACTATCTGTCTGAATGTTATACTTTACCGCATAAACTAATCAAACGATATTTGAAATTGAGTGTGACGATAGGGTTTAGGTAGTTTTTATTCCGGAGGGGTAACAGCTACTAGATATTTATTAAACAATATTTAGTACCTACTAGCATATCCGTGCCGCGTTAGCACGAGCTCTGTGCTTGATAATGGAGACCTAGGCCCTCCGAAACATGTCGCGCGTACTGACTAAATACACGTGAGTTTAACCGGTTAATTATATTTATATTATTTAGAATTAAGGAGAATTGTAATTAATAGTTGCACTTAACACACGTAATCGCTACCAGATCTTTCGGAATAAGTTAGAAAGCAATAAAACCATAGAGCTCTTACGTTCTTCTGTTTTGCGTACACCTATCTCAGCAGAACATTAGCCGGACCATTAACGTGATTTATGCGGAACCCTGGTATAAATCCACGGATCCGTAGTTTCGAGCACGCTTGCGTATTTATTTGGTTGCCTAAGATCAGGACATTGCGGTTTTTTTAGTCGAATCGGGATGAAAATGGGTTACAGGGATCTTTCGTGTGCCTGTAAAAAAAATGTTGAAAAAAATAAAAAAACATTTATTTAGGTACCTACCACCTAAAATACAGCTCGTTACATAGATAAACATTTTATCGATACAGGAGGTTTCTGTTTTCAGATAAGTCTAGGATTAGTATCTTGAGCCCTTAATGAATAATGATATATGTAAGGTAGACCTGTATTATAGATATCAGTGGAAATAAAATAAAATCACCTGATGTACCAACGCTGTTATTTTTATTTTTAATTATAGATACAGAAATAAATCTTCTGATGTCCTATTTCAGTTGTTGAATAAATAATTTTGTAATTATTGTTAAAACTGATTCGTCTTGGCACAGATATATGGGACAAGACATAGGTATGAAGAATTAATAATTAAAGTTAAAATTTGTTAGGAATATTATTACAATTAATAATTTGATGCATATTAGAGCTTGTTAAACCTTACATACTTTTTGCACTACTTAGTAGGTTTTTAATGCATATCTATTATTATTTTGTAGTAATAAATTTAAAAAAATAATTAAATCCAGAGTTTTTAGTTACGGTTATTATTGCATAAGAAACATATAATTTCATAAAATAATCTCTTTAATAGACAGATTTGTAAGACTACAAAATATAGTGTATCGAACCGCGAAATAATAATATGAAAGCCTCTGAATTTGTAAAGCGATTTATTAGATTACGTACCTCAAAATGTTGTAATTTTATTCTCAACGCATACATTTGGAGGCAAAGTTGAGTAAGACGGTGATAATTAGGACCTTTCGTGCCAATTTGGCTCTCCTGAGCCAATGAAACAATTGTAATAATTTCTTCAAAAGTCGAAACTCAAGAAATTATATTAAATCCCTCATCTTATGGAATTGTGAGGTTAATTACGCGTTTACAAGCAAAGTTGGCATGTAATATTTAACAACAAATGAAGCCACCTCAAATCAGGTTTAACCGAGTTTGTATTTCTTCGCTAAATCAAATATATAAGATAATATGTGTAACATTGGCTTTATTGCTTATACTTACTCTAAATTACTTTAAAATATAACAATATAGTACGCTGGAGTAAAAGGAAACAAAATAAAATTATTTATTTACATGAGTATAAGCCTGCGTTTCCACCAAGAGATGTGCGAGGATGTGTTTCCATACAAATGACACCTCGCTTGATACATTAATAGGTGTCATTTGTACGTAAACACATCCTCGCACATCTCTGGTGGAAACGCAGCCTAACACCAATGCGTCATGATTAGTAGTCGGAATTTTGGTGGCATTTTTGAGCTGTCATAGGGACTTCTCACTTATCGACTAGCGATATTCATAATTATATCGATAAATTATAGAACCAAATTAAAAATAGAGCTAAGCAACAGGCAGCCTCACCGCTAAATAAGTATCTCTTTTAGATAGATAAATTAAACAATTTAAAAATCTTATACAGATGATATATTATACGTAACGTGATACATACCTACACAAATCAAAAAATATGAATTAGAATTAGATTTACATAGGCGCATTATATTTTGTGAACGTAGAGGTAACATAATGGGTGGTCTTATCACATAAGAGCGATCTCTTCTAAATAACCTTTGGATAGCGGATATAATATTAATGGCTTCTCTGATAAAAAATGTACATGATGATAATTTTAATGATGATGATAATGTTATGGCGTTTTATAAACTACTCACAAATTGAAATTCCGTTGCATTTACTCCATATTTCTTAACTATAATAAGTATCTTGTCTAAAAAAACTTATCTAATGTATACTTATCTACATGTATTCCAGTCGGTTGTTGGTTTTTTTTTTTGTAAAACTTGTCTATCGAAATGTTGTATCGAAACCGATTTTTGTAAGATATCCCAAGATATTTATTTATTATTATTTACTAGTCCGATTTAGAGATGATGATGTTTTTGTGCTAATTAAAATTGAAAATTGCAATTGTTTTAATGATAATCCTGTTCGGTGTAACATTCTTGTAAGCACAGCAGATGAATAATGCGGCAGTACGTCGCCGCGAAATAGACTTACCGTCTTTTACCTACTTAGGTTAATAAACGAGGGACGCAAGATACTGTCGCTTTATAATAATCGCTCTCAACAATGGTCCAAAACTTAATCGAATATCTTCCATTAGGTGTACCTAATTGTTATATTAATCGTAATATTCATAGACAAATCATCATCACTCATCAGCCTATGTGAGTCCACTGCTGGACGTAGGCCTCTCCTATTAACTATGCGTATAGACGCATTAGGAGGTAAAAGCCCAGAATCGCCACGCTGGGCAAGCGGATTGGCAACCGCAGTAATGTGTCCACTACGATGACGCTGCTGCCCATCATCAATATCTTGTAGAATGGTCAGTGACACTTTAATCCCTTAGTCGACTCTTACGACACCCGCAGGAGTTGGGGTGGTGACAAATGTATTCTTACTGCCGTCACCACACGGCATAGACAAATACTCCTCGTTAGTAATATTTTGGCTAGGGGATTTAAGTGTCTCTGACCATTTATTTATCGAAGACACATGATGGGCAGCAGCATCATCATAGTTGACACACTACTGCGATCGCCAACCCACTTACCCAGCGTGGCGATTATGAGTATTTATATACAGGCGCGGATCCAGGGGGGGGGGCAATAGGGGCACTTGCTCCCCCTGCTTGCCCTTGCTCACACTGGACTTTTCTATGCCAAGGTGCAGTTTTGTGTATAAACTACTATCATGTCATAGGACAGTGCCCCCCCTCAACGAAGTCCTGGATCTACGCCTGTTTATATGGGCTAAGGAGAGCCCTTTGTCCAGCAGTGGACTGATATAGGCTGATGATGTTACGGTACTAACCCTTTATAGGGCAGCGGTCTCAAAAACGACCACCCTATAACACTAACTTTTTGTATTTTTTTACACAGTTTTTTTTGTACTACAGAATGGTGTTGAGGCTAGAATCCAGGATTTTGAGCCTTGCCCGTTAAAGGGTTAATCGTGTGCTAACCCTACTGAGCACGGAATGGGCCACAGTGTCCCGTGAAATGTAATTATACAGGACCCGGCATCGCGCGGTTATGCGACTTCAAACGTGAAAATGATTCGAAATGACATTCAAATCAGGCCAACTCCGAAATCCAACCTCGCAATCGAATTACTAAAATTTCAATGTTTTATCAAGTTAAACTTTGCTTCGGCAGCTGTAAGTGAATTTATTTGTACTTAGTTATCGGCGCCGGGAAAAGTCATCTTGCTAACGTTTCGTTAAGTTGAATAATTAAATTTGTCAGTGGCGGTTGACACGTCTGGATTTTCTTCCGAATTTCCCAGTGCCGTCACGTTTGTGGCCTCCCCCCCTCTCCCCCCACATCCCTCCTATTGTGTAATCGCGATTTCCTAATTTGAATTATTTATTATTTGATTTAACACCTCGAAGAATTTCGGAATGGCTCCAATTTCTATTCCGATTGGGTTTTATTGATAGAATTGACACTTGATGAGAATTTGATAGACTGGGCGATTGAATGTGCTTTAGGGCATTAGAACTGGACTAGTGTCTGACTCTGTAAGCTATAGTTTGTTATCGGATACAACATAATTTAAATTAGGCTGTAGAATAAATAGGTACTGTATTCTTGTATGTATTTACTTAATGTCCTGAAACTTTTTTCATCTAATAAGCTAAAAAAATTTACTAAACTTGCACGCTACCTATAAGAATTTGTATTGAAAACGTGTAACCAAGTGGAGATAAAGTGGTATTTCCCAAATCAAAAACAAATTGGGCGCAACTGTTATCAGAAATGTCCGTGTACAATCAGTAGCCTTACCATGACTTTGCAAGTTTTGGCTACGTTCGATTTTACTCGATATGTAAAGCAGGCCATCGCATTCACACCAATAAATAACTGCGAGCGCGATATAATGCTTTACGTGTCGAGTAAAACCTAACATAACAACTTGACAACTCATGAATCAAGGTACGGCTACAGTTGCTTTACAATGAGTTTGCAAGTTACGATAGCATTTACTCGATACGTAAAGCAGCCTATACTCGAACTTCATGTATTGGAGCGAGCGCGATGGCTTGCTTTACTACATTACTACACTATCCCACAGTCGGTGCACGTTTGTGATACGTTATACGGGAAAACTATCACGCGTATAGATTTTTTTAACATAGTAATTTGTATTTATATGTAGATGTATTATCAGCAGGGATCGGACAAATGTGCGTCATTGTTTGCAATAATATGGATATGACTCCAAATTTGATTAAATGAATAATCAAACGCATAATTTCTTAAAATTTGATTTTGAAGCTTTAAGGTGACTATTTAAAAAGGTTTTTATAGTTACCGGTGTCAAATATGTAATTTTCTGAAAATGATTAAATGATTAATTATTCAATCAAGTTAGGAGTCATATCCATATTATTGCATTAAAAAAATATATATTTACGCCATTTAAAAAAAATTGTTCAACTACTAACGCCACCTGTTAGAAGGATATAGAATTGACATAGCTGACAAACCATAATAGTTACGTATCGTGTAAAATCTAATGTAACCGATACTTGCCAACTCATGGTAGACCACTGTAGCCGTACCAAGTACGAATGAAATGATGAAAAGTAAACGCGCGTTAATAACGTAGCAGCAGCTCATGGTACGGCTACTGGGTGCTTAGCCAAGTTGCCAATCGCTAGCGCTTAAACGTCAATCGTAAGCGAAAGGCAGCTAACTGTCTTTGTCGCACTAATATGCAAGATTGACAGAGAGGTAAAACTACGATACGCTACCAAGCGCTAGCGATTGGCGACTTGGCTAAGGATCCTGTTGTATCCTCGTATTTGTAAAGTTTTCCATAAAACCTCAGCTCTGTGTCGCGACGCAATTCCATTCACCGCAACTATCAGTCGTACTAAATTTTTGTATGCGCATTTATGTATGACACGTGACGCATTTTCTGTTCCATACAGGATGTATACAAACGGATGAGTTTTTGCTGTCGTATTTTATTGCTTGTTTTTTATAAAGTTAAAAAACCTATTAACTAAGAACGCGAGGTATATCAGTTATTATAATAAAAATGATTATTCTCTAGTACAGAATATATAATTCTTAGGAAATGAAGCCAAGTATTCAACAGATTATATTTTGTTTTTTATGGGGATCCCTAGCGCGAAACATTTTAATATTAAAAAGATTCGTCAAGTGATCCAGTAAAATAAAAGTATAGCCATTTTAATCTAGATAAAGTTACAACAACTCAAAATAAAATTATAATATTCTTATTTTATGAAATTATAAAAATGTGCATTTTTCGTGATATTCGGGGCTGATGCTTTTCTCACCGAAAAAAATTAGCTAAGTTTTGAGTAAAGTACGTTACACTACAGTAGGTATCATAAAATAGATAAATACAAGTTTTACCGTAAATTGATCTGAATCATAGTTCTAGAAAAAATGTAAGTATCGATACTAACTGCGACACCCCGATTCGCACGTGAATAATTCAGAATCCTTCAGATGCGTCGCCCGGCGCCTCACAAACGCTCCCAAGGCGATTCACATCCAAGCTAGCTGTATTCAAGTGTATTTAGCGATACTACATATAATATATCTGGCTTTTTAAATGGCTGCAAGGGTATATAAATAAAATAGCTTCTTCTATCTTCAGATTCTTTTTTATATTCATAATCTTCGAAATTTACGCCAATCGGAACTTTCGTAGTCAACTATCATTTACATTGTTACACTTTCTGACATTTTCTCACAAATGTTATATTATGTCATGTAATACCCTTCCTTTTGCCTTTACTACAAAATATTCAAAGACTAAAGTAAATTGATAAATTAAATTAGTCAAATCATAATTATTTACTTAAGTATATGCTTTTTTTTGCTTCAAGTTATATGGACCACTTTGGTTAGTAATCACACTATGATAAATACCTATTTTCTAATAGAGGAATGTAAATAATTATGTAGTATATTGTCCGTGGGACTTTTGAACCTGCACCATGACAACGACTGTCATTCAAAAGTTAATTTACCTATCAAACAATATAACACCCTATATGCGTCTATGTATCAAGTAAAAGAGACGATAGAACGATTAAACACATCGAATTGTCAACGAAGTTGCTCCTTGCGTGAGACCATAAAATGCGGGAACACCCATTAGGCTGAATTTTGCTTGACTTGATATCGTACAGTGGTGAGGGTTTACAGTGCGTTGACTTTTGAAAAACGCTGATTTACAAACAACATCTGGAAAACCTAAAAAAACTTCTTATTTTGAGCTGTTAGCAATGTTATGTAATGGCATGGGTTCTGCACATTTTTAAAGCCATAAAACTCTTTAAAAACCAAAATTAACTACATCCAATTCCAATTCAATATCCGACTTTCATTTGCAAATACTTAATAGGTATAGATTGGTATGGCCTATGTTCAGCAGTGGACGTCTTTCGGCTGATATGATGATGATGATGATGATAGATTGGTAGATTAGATTAGGTATAATTAATGAATTGTATTTTTTTTCTCATATTTTTCTTAAAGCTTTATTTTTTGCGGAAGGGAGTGTTGAAAGAAAGTCAACGACATTTTGTTTAACCTGTATCTTACCTAACACCTTGTTGTACTAACAGAAATAAACAAGCACAAACAAACGTGTTACAATATAAGGTCCTAATTTATTAGTTGCAGATATTTTAACACATGATAATTTACATTAAAATAATTAACTTTAAATATAAATTAAGAAATCTTTTTATGTAATTTTTTTGATTTCATTTTACTAACAAAAAATTTAATTATAATTTCGTCTAAAAAAAATCATCATGTGTGCATTATCACATGTCACAATAACACTGTCTGTCATGTCATCAAACGACACAATCCAACGGAAAATAAAATGACATTGACAATCAAGTATTCAATTTATCGACGAGAAGTGGCCAGTTCCAGTTAAGTGGTACGTAAAAGAGGTACTAGAATCTGTTCAATGAGTTTTCATTTAATAATCACATAAACAGGGTGTTTTTACGTAGCAAATTTGTTTTTCCGTTTTCTCCAAAAAAACATCGTAAAAGCTATAATGTTTCACGGTTTAATATACTCCAGAGACCGAGTACTATCAGCTGTAAAAATATCTGCATCTAATAAATTAGGACCTTATATATCTCGTTAAATAATTTAACTGTAAAAAGTGGCAAATGTCGCGAAAACTTTGTATTTTTTGGAGAAGTTGCATTTAATTTGATATACTTAAATGTGGGTAAAATATATCCGTTAATTAGACCTCACCGTATATAAATAAATATTCAAAAATGCTACGAAAACTTTTTTATGATAGTTATCCAACAAATGTAAGTATGCCAAAAAATAAGAGCCATATTTATAACACCATCAAGTACTTTCAAAATAAGCTTCGCAGCGACATCTTTAATATCAAAACTCAAACAAACTCCATAAAACTGAACAAAGACAAAACTAGCCTACTACCACTCGCCCTACTTTGCAAGACAAAATTCGACAAAATTTAAGTCGACGGAGCATTTAAGGGGAGCCGAGACGGTTAATTCCACCCGTAAGGGTCTGGGTGGCGCCGGGAATCCTGCCGTAGACAACCGATATGATAGACGGCTAACCTTGTTAACATTCTTTGACATAGTTTGGGGTTCATTAGTAATACCAGATCTGTGAATCTTTTGATATCTTGAGTGTGCTTTTTTGAATGGTGATTTTTTAGCTGTCATAAAGAAGCTTAAAGCTTAAATGAAACTGCAGAAATAATTTCAGGTACACTTGCATGTATGGACGATGCAAGAAACTGTATCGTCGTATTTTTTTAAAATCTAAAATGCGAAACTTAAAATTGTACAAGGTTTTCATTAGCTGGAATAAACAAAAATATATTAGAAAAATATATACATAGGGTAATGTAGTTTTTGTTCAAGTAGTTGTTTTTTTTTCAAGTACTACCAAGTAATTAATCGAGTAATAAACATCGAATAATCATAACAGAAAATTTGATTGGTCTCTTTTCCAACGCTGTGAAAATTATCAGCTTCGTCACGTCTAAACCATGGCATGAAAGTCATGATTTCTTGATTTCTCGCATAAAATACGGCACACGGCTGTTCTCCAACAGAGCATGCTGAAATACGAGCGAACCTGTAATGTATACCGTTCCGAAAAAAAGAAAACAGGTAAATTACAAGCCTACGTAATACGTACGTGATGCCGCGGAGGCAGAAAAATCGATTAACCTCAGTGCCAGTCAGCAATACCTATTATGGGGATATATTATTATTAAAGTTACTCATAAATGTCATAGTAAAAACGTCGCACATTGCATGCATTTTTTGAAAATTCGGTTTTCCATTGGGCTGTCAAAACAAGTTAAAAAACCGCATTTACTTTTGAACTAGCTACGAAAGCCTGATATTGTCGCTACAAAGCTAAAAGCACCTTAAATTTATTTGCGACTTACTCAAAATATTTTAAACGTGTATTTTGTAAACACCCTTAAACCACAGTCAACATAAAGTTAAGTAAGTTAAATTACTCTTTACAGTAAGCCTTTTTTCTGACGATGTAAATGTGTTTATTTACTACTATTACTCGTATTTATTATATAGTACCTAATCTGAGATAGGGATGTAAAAAATTGGTCGTGTGATGAAATTAACCAATTACTTTACTATACATTTTCGTACTATGTGGGCCGATAGCCATTTTTCCCGAGCGCTACCACGAGTCTTCATAATCTATTGCGACAATAAATAATTCAGGGAAACCCGACAAATGCTGACATGGCATTAAACAAAAGGTCTTTATAAAGATATTTATTGGTTTGTTCCCCATTTTCAAATGGATTTCAAATCTGAAAATTACTTAATTCAAACGTTATGGTTGGGTTTATTTTTGTGAAAAAGTGTTGAAGTTGTTAATATTACGCTAGGGTTTGACTACAAAACTATGATCACAAATAAACCTAATTTTCATGGGTTTCCATAATTTCAACAATGTTGTAATTATGTACATATTTAATATCTTATCTGCTTAAATATAATACATTTAATAAAATGTTAATCCTGGTGACTAGGCGTTTCTAAATAATCTAGTAGGAGTTATAAGATTATGTACAAATAGTTTATAACCGAAAAACTTGACTCGTATGGTGATATAATAATTTAATAAATATATCTCAGAATGATCGTTATTAGAAAGCAATGTTTTTTTATTAGTTTGAGTTTGTGTTCATAAAAATAATCTATAAAACTAGATTCATAGATAAGGCTGTATTTACGAGTATATCTCGTTCTATATCCGGTTTGTAACTTTTTTGCGATAATTAGTCCTTCTACAACTATGTCGATTTGTCACCAACATGATTTGCAGACTCGTGGTCCATCACAGAATTAGATTTGGATAGAAGAAACAAGTTCATTCATTCGTATGGCGGCCGAGCGTGTCAGATTTTGTACTGAAGTTGTTACTTGCCTATGATTTTAAATATGTATCAGGCCCTTGAGTATTCATATTTTTTTGTATTGTTGCAATTAATATTACTTAAGGAGGCATTATTAATGTTTTTGTTCACTTCAACTTGCAAGCTGCGATTAAAGAGGGACAACTCAGTAGATTTTACTGAGTTCATTTGACACGCTAAGTAGATACGTTTGCTTGATCTATGGTATATATGACATCTGAGTGGTCCATGGTAGGGCCTCCTGGCGACAGATCCATCAGACAGTCGACAGGCCATTTGTTGCGTGTGTTTTCACACTTGATAAATCGCCGGACTTGTCCACATTTTGCTGGATTTATACTCGTCCAATTGTTGCACATACATTAAGTTGCCAGATGATGTTTCATTCGTAATTCAGTTTCGGTTATAATACGTGATAGAGTAACTGCGTAGCTTTGTATTAATACCGCGCAGTTATGCGATGATGTTGAAATACTTTATGACATCATTTGAATGTTCATAACTCTTTCTTAAATAAAGATATCGATAGAAGCCAAAAGCAGCGTATAATGTATAATCGGTAGCGGATAGTAAAAGCTTTCTAATTGTATCGTCACAGAATATGAATAGTCCAAAATTACCTTCTTAACTGGGGATATATTATACATTATGCTTTCTCATTTCCACTTACGACCAGTAACTAAGTGTGAAAATGATAGGTACCATTATACCTACATTCAGTAGATAGATTTGCACCAATATATAAAACTAGGTTTTGTTCGGAGAAAGTCTTATAATAGATACGTCATATGGTTCGAATTGTACCTACTTTACACCAGAACACCATCAAATTCATGCGACGTCGTTTGAAATTCCAATCGATCAGTAGGTGATAAAAAAAGCTAAATGAGGACACCGTATATTCCACTACGCATATGACAAAAACGTAGGGACATGCCATATTTCGCAAAGTTAATGTCCCAAATTGAAGAAATTGTTTGAATCGGCAAATCAGAACGCACATATACCCTTAAAGATATTAGATCCATTACGTTCTCTGCTGCGGTAAAAATGAATCGTTGGATTCTCGCGTATTTCATATTTTTGCATAACGCTCCTCAAACTGAACATTTCCCTGGTACACTGCGAGAAAATCAAAGTGATTTACATAAGCTATAGTGGTATCCAGAGTCGCAACGCGGTTCCGGAGGTTCTTATGTGTCGTCGCAGTTAAATAACGCGTGAACAATGCCGATGGGAGGAATGCTATGACAAATCCCATAATTTTTTTTGGTTAGCTCTTGCACGGAACTGTTGCAGTTCGCAAAACAAAATGGTTTGAATTGTACTTCAGAATTAATGAACTCGCGTGATACCCGGTCATCAGAAGAAAAATCGTAACAATTATTGCTCATATCGTACGTAAAAGCAAAAATTTAAGCAACCGTTAAATTTATGGCGAAATTAAACATTCTTCTTCAAGATGGAATGACATAGTTTTTTCACGAGTTCTAGTATGATTTAGACGACAAACTTCACATATTTACATGAAACCAACGATACCGGTAAGTGGTTCTCACAGGGCACGCAGAATATAATTTATGGACTCCTTTATTGCTAAACTTCATTCGCTGCTGCGGTCGCTTTTATTCCTTCGACGCGAAAAAGTTGTGAGATTTTATTGCCGGTGTGAGATAGGACACGTTATTGCGCTAACTTTTAACGGTAGTGAGAATTAAAATAGAATTTTTGTGGTCAGCAGAAGTGGTCGCCCGGATATGTCCGACCTGCCGATTCGCCCGCTTTACGGCTGGCTATTTATAGACTCCTTTACCTCAGCGAGCTATTTGACTACACTGACACACTACATAGTAACTGCGTTTATACTTCGCGGCATTAATATGCGTAAAGCTTCGCGTTCGTGCTTACTGTTGGTCGAAACTCGAATCTTGCAATCCTGAATTTAAAGTACAATATTGTGATTCAAATTTTAAAAAGTAAACGATTTTTCTAACTGTAATTTGAGTCTATTTATAAGTCGTGACTCAAATAGATTCAAGTCCTATGACTTCGAGCCACATTCAAAGTCTAGATAGGTAAAGATAATGTCGATAAATAGAACGACTTTAAAACTGTGAATGTTAACCAAGGCCTTAATATAAAATAAGACTACGTACGACTATTGATTTTCATACAAATTACAAATTTACATATACTCGTCTCTATTACAGAATTCGATCCGGCATAACCTGTCGCTGCACAACCGGTTCATGCGGGTTCAAAACGAGGGTACGGGCAAGTCGTCCTGGTGGATGATCAACCCGGATGCGAAGCCTGGCAAGTCCGTGAGAAGACGGGCGGCGTCCATGGAGACGTCCAAATTTGAGAAGAGAAGAGGGAGGGTGAAGAAGAAGGTATAGTTTGTTGTTGTTGTTATTGTTGTTGTTGTTGTTGTATTCTGGCCATTTTTTCCGCAACTCGACATCAAACGTGCCTATTTTGCGTGGTCCCAACGCTGGCCCAGTACTTGTTGGGGACTTCACATACACCCTTGAATAGTTGAAGGTATAGTTTAAAAGGTTTTCAATACCTAGTATTTCTGACAAAAAGGCCTTCAGAATGAATGAACCTGGATGCGAACTTGATACAGAGGTAAGCTGCATCCATAGGTACGTCCAAATTTGAAAAGAGAAAAGGAAGGGCTAAGAAGGTATAATTTTTTACTATTTCTGACAAAAAGGCCTGGAGAGTAAATCAATACTTGACAGTGGACACAGATGCGTGCTACGACCGTGGTTACGTCCAAATTCTAAGAGAAAGGGGGACGATTTAAGAAGGTAAGTTGGCGTAGCTTGAAAAAATAGTTACATCAAAATTTAGTTCAAATTTGATCCTTGGATCCCCGAATCAGTTCTCAAAACCTAAATTGTATATATCTCATTAATATATTTATAGTTCTTTTGTTATAATGAACTTACAATCCAATTACGGAAATATCGACACCAGTTTCCTTATTTTGTGGTTAAATAATGAAGTAATTTTAACCCGTGCTCGTTAATTTGTCAGGTTTAGTGCTTATTCATTGATATTGTTACAGGCAGAGGCGATGAGAAACGGCACCACCGCCGACGCCACTCCCAGCCCCAGTAGTTCCGTCTCTGAAAGTCTCGACATTTTCCCAGAATCGCCAATGCACAGGTACGTAAAATCCTAAAATATTTCACCGCTTACTATAGAAGTATTATTATAGATTTTATCATCAAAACGTAGGTAGCAGCTATTAGACTTAGTTACGAGATTTTAGAATCAGATAAGTCATAGATACGAGGGTAACTAGAACAGTCGTGGCTTGGAGCCAATAAACGAGCACGATGCACTTAAACAACATAGTTGTGATACTAATTTGACAGGAAAGCATAACGATTTACCTACACGGGCAAGCTCCGACCCTGCCAAAATCTCGACGCGACGCCATATTTTATTAAACGGCATGCAGTTCGAAATATTGAAATTTTATTACTACTAGATACAAAGTGAGGCACGCTCGAAACATACACTTTATAATAAAACCATCGGCATAAAGCGTTGACCAAGCCAATAAAACTGAGTTATAGCAACTCTGCTACTTTATGATAAAAGGTTTTAAATCATTCACAACCATTAGATGATGAGTTATGTGGACGTTGGATCTCGTCATTTCGCCAATATTTAACCTTTTTATTACCGAATATCGGGTAGTGGGGATAATCTACATTTATTTTGGATTGTCTTTGTTCGGCGCTCCGCATCGGCCGAAGCACATTTCTTACAAGGTTATATTGTCATCAGAGATAGCAATAATCATATCTCTGCGCTGACCATTGAATCCTTTATAGTGATCGCTTCATTTACCACTACGATTTCTATTTGTTAGAGAGCGATTTAGGCATTAGATTTGCATGTTTTATCTCCCCCTTGATTTTATTTAGTGATACTCGTACAGTTGACTTAGCGTTAAGGTTTTTTTCTGCTATACATTTTGATTATTTGCCAATAACTTTGGATAATGCTGTCACAATAAAAAGAGAAGCCACATGTAAAATTCCGACGAAGTCGATTAAGAAATGATCTTAAAGTTGTCTTTGCCTTTTCAAAAGCGGTATAATCCAAAGTTCTCAATCGATTTATTTGACGCTTATTCGCTTGCGCTTAGCAGCAACTTTCAGCTGTCCCCTGCGAACGCCGAGACGTTCCGTCAGCGGGCGTCGTCCAACGCGTCGTCCGTGGGCCGCCTGTCGCCGATCCCGTCGCTCATCGCGCAGGAGCCCGACTGGGTGGACTACCCGAACGCCGACTACGCGGACTACACGAACACTGACTTCCAGGAGTACGCGCCGGCGGATCAGCTGGCGGGGTCGCTGGCTGACTCGATGAAGCTGCAGGGAGCGGATCCATTCCTAAACACGTAAGCGCGATGAGGCTTTCTCAAGTAATTCTACACCTCAACACTTTTAGCCCCAAATTCTATCAGCCAGACCTACACTAGATTAGTTATTGTATAAACTATAGTGACCTTACCTAACCTGATTATAACGTAATAATTGATGATATTTTTTCTGGAGAACATTTACAACTTTTTAAAAATGGACGACTTTTAAAAAATAGGACGATGTTTGAAATTGTTTGTGGTTACAAACGCATTCGATCAAATGAAACTTCAATCAAAAAATATTATATTTGTCAACATAATACGATTTTAGAACCGTTATTGAAGAAGTCAAATAAAGTCCATTATATATTGATAATGATAATATTATCCACGTTCTATTTTGGAATGTAGGTTCGCCTCGATTGAGATGTTACGCCGTTCAACTTTAATATTTAACAGTCTATTTTTGGTATCTCCACCAAACGTCCTGATTGGTGTAAACATAGCTGTGAAAATGTAAAATTGGTGCGTCATACATTCCTTATGACGTACCAAAACAAAAGCAAGAGAATGTGATTATTACATACTGGTACCTAGTCATAAAATATTAGCTAGACTTGAGATTGCTTCGACTTTATAATGCTCTAGTAGTAGAATAGAATTAGTGCGCTTGAGCGAGAACAGATTTTGTTTTGTAGTATTTATTTTGCTTGCCTATTAAAATGAGTTAAAATCTGTTCTTTGTAGAAGCGGCCCTTGAAATTTCTAGATTGCAATTAGTTCTTAGTAGAAATGACCTCATAATTTAATATAATTTTAAGAGAATTTATTTTGTAACAAATTACTACCAAGAATT
>JALPQI010021558.1:0-16357 GCA_025490895.1 Thaumatotibia leucotreta
TTTCGAGTTACTCACTAACCACCCTTTATTATTAGTGCTCAAAAATGCCCCCAAAAACAATTGCTCAATTGTGCCAAGATGGAGATGGACAATTGGACATAGCGCTTTTAACACCGCACATAATATTTCGGCGCAACATCTTTGACAAATGTTTATAGATTTAAACTTTCACGATTATCACTCATATTTTAAAGACAAACGGACAATAGTACGGTCAAATCGTACATCATTTTACCCTAAACTCGCAAATCAAGTAGTATCGCTGCATTTTTGGTACGTTGTTTAGACACCACAGGGCAGTATAAAACCACATTTTGCAAGCAAAAAAAAGTTGTGCTAGTTACGTAGTACGTGAAAAATTGCGAAATTTACGGTCATTTTTCAGTTTCTGATTTTTATTTAAAAAACCTTACGTTTTTTGACATTATACAGGGTGGGCCCTGTAACTAAAGCAAAAAATGAAACGGTACACTAATAACCCAATAAATAGTCATAATTTAATAGTTAAAACTTAAAAAAAAAAATTTTTTTTGAAAAAAAAAAATTTTTTTTTCTTTTTTTTATGTACTTTTACTGCAGTCGACTTATACCAAAAAAGTTAAATCGGTGTAACACAAAAAAAAAATTTTTTTTGGTAAACCAGTTAAAAAACCATGAGTTCAAAAAAACTTTTTAGCTCATTTAGTTTTATGTCCACTGAACTACCAATATGTTGAATCATTAATAAGGTACAATGTTGTGATACCTAGATACATCACTCATAGGTCGTAACTCTAACATACTGTTTCTCCTTAATGGATAACTTTAAAACACTGGGACCTTTTGCGAATAACTAGAGGCAGTCAGAGGAGTCTTCCATTTGATTTTTTGCTTTAGTTACAGGGCCCACCCTGTATGTTAGAAAGCGTTTAAAGATTAATAAATTTCCAACAAGTTGAGCTAACAAATGTATTACCGTAGGTCTTATAGTTTCAGAGATTTGCGACTTCTTAAAAGTACTCTTTTTTGTAAACTAGCGTTATTTTGAGTTTTGCTAACGTTTTCGGCTTAATATCGCCTCACCTAATTATGCTACGAAAAACATGCAATAATGACCTTATAGCGCACTTAAGATTCTTTCGTTAAAGGGTAAAATCATGTCAGCAAACTTTGTAATTGACAATAAAAACGCGTAATTCAAAAGGCAATAGGCCCGCTATAAATGTGGTTTTATAGTGCCCTATGGTGTCTAAACAACATACCAAAAATGCAGCTATACTGCATGCTTTGCGAGTTTAATGTAAAGTTTGACCGTACTACAAGACGGACTGACGCGATTAAGATCCGTTTGTCTTTAAAATATAAATGTTAATAGAATTTAGCCAATCAAAACCCTGATGGATCAATCACAACTATTTTTAAATGGCGGTTTAAGTTGTAATTTGTAATGAATTTCAGTGCATCACGGCGAGATTCATTGAAGAGGGGTTGACACATTGTTAACTAAAATTCAGAACCGTTTGTGAAAGGCAATTTAGTTTGCGGCTTCCATGTTTTATCTGTTCGTAGCTGAAGTGGCTTTTGAGAAACGGAGATGTAGCAGGATTGAAAATAAATAATTATACATATAAATAGGTAACACAAAAGGGACAAAATGTGAGAGTAACGACGAAAACGAATAGAGAGCCACTTAAACTGGGAGCGGAAGTGAGAGACATGGTATTACTTGCGTAATCCAAATACGAAACGTACACAGATATTTTGGAGACGCTCAAGCTTATATTTATTAAGCTACTCTAAAGTAAGATCAAGTCAACGTCAGCGTAACCAACAATGGGGAGGAATAGAAAGGAAGTTCTGCAATCCCTGGATTGAACTTACTGTCGCTAACATAGCAATGTTAATTATTATCCTTTTTTTATTCATATTAAAATATTATAATATTGTATGAATCAACGTGCATGCTAAACAAGGTTTCTTATTATAATCGTGTTTTTTGGATACTAAAAAATAATATATATTATATTATGTTTGTCAAATGTATTTTTTGTGATACCAATAGTTCGTATTATTTCTACAACTGCAATTTATATGCGTTAATTAATTGTTAAACATTTTCTTACTCTTAACCAATATTGAACTGAAAGTACCTATTTGAGTACCGGCTCCAATAAGCGCTGAGTTTAGCCTTGTATTCATTAACACGGTAAGTCAATTACTATGTTTTACTCACGGTATCTGAAATAAAAAAAAATATCGTTTTATTTCCATTTCTCAATAATAACTTCAATATCACTACCCGAGCATTTCTCAAAAAGTTTGTACATTTGGATGACGTCATACGTCTTCGATAATGATAAAAATTGGTAGGCTGGTCGAGTCAATGATGCTGAGTAAGATCCACCACATTGTATATAATATCAGGTCCCAATTTCACCACATTGACACACTTGTCAATGTGGTGAAATTGTGTTTCTTCAATCTGGGGCGTCTACAGGCTACAGTTACCGTTTACCATCGGAAGGGCCGTGCGTTTATTTGCCACCAACATAAAATGTAGTGCAGGAAGTTTAATAGGTCAGCAGTAAATAACTACATTTTTACGAAGCAAAATTACAATTGTCACAAAAAACACGATAATTGTAGCGGAATTCTGACATCATTATGCCGAACCTCATGTCAAGATTTGATGAGAATTGTACTAAATCTTGCGACAATTGTCACGGGTTTCGGTGATTAAAAAGTAGTTTATTAACGATTTCATATCGTTATTAGTAATCATTTTATGTCGGCGGCAAACAAGCACATGGACCGTCCGATAGTAAGCGATAGCCGTAGGCTACGGAGGCCTGTGACGTCGATAACAGTTATATTTTACAATTGTCACACTTGTTTTTATGGTGCAATAGGCCACAGATATTTTTTACACACTCTCACCCCAGGGGCAACACAGCAGTTGGGATATTTTCAAATATTTCTGCTATCTTCTGCCGCCCAGAGGCCTATAAAAAGGTCTCCTCAAACAAATGAAATCCTATCCTTTTTCCTGCACTGTATTCAAAATTCACTTGGAATTTTTATTGTCTGGGCGGCAGGAGGTTAAGGAGTGCTTCAAATTACGAGAAATACCTAAAAGTTCCGTTCGAATTGTTCGAATATATCTGCTTGTCTTTTATGTTGTATAAGATAACTGTCTGATATTGTGATCTATGTTTACTAACCAGTAGGAACCTGCTGTCCGGGGATGTACCCTGGCGCCACTTGGTTCGTAGCAGCCGGATTATGGTAGTAATTCTAGAATAAAGGTACACATGTCAACATGGCCAGAAGGTAAATACCTAGTTACTAATGTAGTACTCTATCCACCCACCTTTGGCAGTAGAAAAAGGCGTCATAATATATAATGTAGGTACATATTATCGTATTTTAAAGACAAACGGGTCTTAATCGCGCAAACTTGCGTTTAATGATATCCTGACGTTTCGGGCATGACGTTACACCCGTGGTCGCAGGCAGACTGCGAATTTGTCGCCTTTTTTCACTGCTATAGTACTAGAAAACATCGTGAGTAAACCTGAATACATTTCCGAAGCAATTCAAGGTGTATGTGAAGTCCCCAACAAGTACTGAGCCAGTTGGGACCACGCAAAATAGGCACGTTTGCGGAAAAATGGCCAGAATACCATACAATATACTTTAACTTAATTAGTTGACATGACTTCTGAATCAATCAAACCATTAAAAAAAATAATTTATGCGGAAAAACCATTATTATCACCAGATAATTGCACAAAATGCGAAAATAAGAAAATGTCGAAGTAAAGAGTTGTAAGACTTTAAATGGAAATGCCATAATATAAAATTATAAATAATTTAAAGTATCTACACGCGCAACCGAATACCAAGTTTCAAGTATGTAACTATCTTCTTTTTATATTTTATTTACGAAAATTAAACTTAATACAAAATAAATAAATAAATAAATCTTTCCTAGTCAATAGACAAGGTGCAACAAATTCATTTCTTGATTATTACGGTAAGTCCATTCTTGGCTTTTACTCACGGCACCTGAAATTAAAATATAAATTATTTATTATGTTGTGTTTTAGTAAGTTTAGTAAATAAATATTTCGCTGATATTCAGCGAATTTATCCGAAGCATATTTATTAAATAGATGTGTCATGTGACCGACTTAAATTTTTTTTTTTTGCGATTCCTCGTTGGTCCCATATTAAAAGTAGTTCAGGATAATTATACACATATAATTATGCTCCTTGACGTATCCGTCAATGGTGAAACCTGGTTTCATGCCCATCACAAGCGCCGGCCATGGGCATGGATGTGGCTTGCAAAACCGAATTTGCTTTTTAAGTTCTTTTACAGGGCGCACAGACTTATATATGTTGGAACATAGAGTTCTTATATGTGACCGATATAAACTAGCTGGTTAGAATAATAAAACTAATGTCAATGTTTGTTTACCTAGTCGCTCTGTCACGTTAGGTTATTACTTCAGTCTGCTTCAGTGCACAATATAACTCGGAACAGTTTACTGGTATTTCATTTACGGAACCTCCAACATGGTAGCATCGCTGCGGTAATTACCAGATTTCAGAAAAAAGCGCGCGTGTGATTTCGATACAAATATTTTCAAAATTTATTCGCATGAAAACAAAAGATGGCATCTGCCAGTCAGAATGTTTCGATCGAAAAATTATCCGGAATTCAAAATTATAATTCATGGAAATTCGTCATGCGGATGGTGCTTATTCACGACGATCTTTGGGATAGTCTGGGAAAGCGTGAAAATAATGAAATCGACGAAAAGAAGCAGGAGAAGGCGCTCGCGAAAATCGCCTTAAACGTACAGCCTTGTGTGTTTCCACTGATTCGAAACGCCAAGACGTCTCGCGAGGCATGGGACAACCTGCAGAAGGCGTACGACGACAGAGGATTGTGTAGACGACTCGGATTGCTTCGTACATTATTCGCTACAAAATTAAGCGAATGTGTGAGTATGGAGGCATACGTGAACAAGGTCTTGGATTCATCGCAACAACTGAGCGACATCGGAGCGGCTTTGGAAGACGACTTCGTAGCCGTAATTTTGCTCAGCGGTTTGACAAGCGATTATGATCCGTTGATTATGGCTCTAGAAAATTCGAACACGTCACTGTCAAGCGAAACTGTCAAATCAAAATTGCTTCAAGAAAATGCACGTCGTGATGAGAAAACCGAAGATACGACTGCTTTAGTTGCTCGAAAGACACGAAAACCAAATAAGTGCTTCAAATGCATGAAAACTGGGCATTTTATGAAGGATTGTCCTGAAAAGTCTGACGGCAAGAAGAGTGGCCGTAAAGGCTCGGCGCTTCTCACGGCGTTGACCGCAGGTATCAAGCGCGACGTTTGGTACGTAGACAGCTGCTCATCCTGTCATTTATGCAATGACCGCACATTTTTATCGGATTTTTCGAACGAGAAACCGAAGAAAGTGTACATTGCCAATGGTGAAGCTCTAATGACGGCTGGACGAGGTACGGCGCAGGTTGTGTTCAAGGACAATAGCGTAAGAATGATAAGTAATGTGTACTTAGTTCCTAAATTGTCTACAAATTTGTTATCTGTAAGTGCCATGGTCAATAAGGGTTACAAAGTTGTGTTTTGTTCGGATGTGTGTACAATCACCGAAAATGGGGAGGTTTTAGCTACTGCAACCGAGAGAGATGGTGTTTATCAACTTGATGCCATTGAAACCGTGTCTGTTTTGTGTAGCGAACCATCCTCGCAGGCTATGTGTTCGTCTTTGTCTGTAGATACAGGTGACAGCGCGGCGGCGTCAGAGTGTCAACTGAAGGATGACAGTCGTCCTGTTGAACACGTCAAGCAAGCGCAGGCCCAAGCACCAGCGAAGCAGTTAACGCAACAAGTTTGGCATCGACGTCTGGCGCATCTGAACACCCGAAGCATGAAGTTATTACGAAAAGGTATGGCTACTGGGAATTCTTATGATAACAATTACTTTCAGTCTTGTGTTTCCTGTGTTGTAGGTAAACAGACTAGGTTACCATTTCCAAAGAAATCTGTATCCAAGGCAAATGACATACTTGGGTTGATTCACAGCGATATTGCGGGACCACTTCCGTGTCCGTCCATGGGTGGGAAAAGATATTTCCTGACGTTCATCGATGACCTGTCACGAAAAACGTTCGTTTATTTCCTTAAGAGGAAGGATGAGGTTTTCGAGATGTTCAAAGAGTTTAAAACTCTTGTAGAAAACCAAACCAATAAGAAAATAAAAGTTTTGCGAAGTGACAATGGTGGTGAATATGTCAATTCTAATTTTCAGAAATTCCTGAAGAAGCATGGAATACGACATCAGACCACAGTACCAAGGTCTTCAGCGCAGAACGGAGTCGCGGACCGCGCGAACAGAACCATCATGGACAAAGCCAGGTGCATGCTTCAGGAAGCAGGTCTGAAGAAGGAATTCTGGGCAGAAGCCGTTAATACCGCAGTCTACCTGAAGAATCGTTCTCCAACTAAGGCTGTGATGGGCAGTACACCAGAAGAGAAATGGACAGGTAAAAAGGAAAACCTTAGTCACCTGCGCATTTTTGGTTGTCAAGCTTATGCTCTTCAGCACAAACGGGATAAATTGGATCCTAAGAGTAAAAAACATATTTTTGTTGGATACTGTGACGAAACAAAAGGTTACAGATTGATTGATCCGACCAACCCGAAAAATGTCATGAAAGCAAGAAACGTAATTTTTCTAGAACATGCTTCTTGGAATGACATATCATCTGATGAATGTGACAGTTCACGTTACAATCTTGTTGATCTGGCTAGCACCGATAAAACTGTCACTGATGATGCTCAAGTGCAACCGATGTTACCCACAGAGCCCGCAGAAACATCTACAGAAGACTGTCAAGATAATACTGTCATTACGGTAGATGATTCTGAGAGCAGTACTGAGACCCCAGATGACTCAGCGGATGAAACGTACATTCCAGGAGATTCGACACTGGAAGACTGCGAGAGCTCTACAGAGGAATCCAGCGAGTTTGAGTCTGCGAGCGTAGCACGCACTGCGTGCAGTGACAGCGGGGACCCTCAGACAGTTCGTGAGGCACTGACTGGCCCGGAAGCTAAGGAGTGGAAAGCTGCGATGGCGGAAGAGTATAAATCCTTTATCGATAACAAATGTTGGACTCTGACTAATCGCGATTCGAAGCAACGGCCAGTTAAGTGCAAGTGGATCTTTAAAAGAAAACTTGTCCTGAATGGGGAAATTTTAAGGTATAAAGCGCGCCTTATTGCAAAAGGTTACACTCAGAAATACGGTATAGATTACGAAGAAACGTTCTCTCCCGTAGTACGATATTCTACTATACGTACGTTGCTCGCTTTAGCTGCGGAACATAATATGAATATCGAACATCTGGATGTGAAAACGGCATTTTTAAATGGAGATTTAAAAGAAACCGTTTTTATGGAACAGCCAGAAGGCTATAAAATAAAAGGCCAAGAAGATAAAGTTTACAAGTTAAATAAGACCATATACAGACTGAAGCAAGCTTCGAAGTCTTGGTATGATAAGATAAATGGCGTTTTAACAAATAAAATGAAATTCAAGCGATTATCTTCTGAACCTTGTGTTTATGTCAAATCGAGTGGAAAATCTATGATTATAATTGCGCTCTACGTTGATGACATAATGCTATTTTCTTCAGCTGATTGCCAAGATACGGCGAAAATCAAAGAGGAATTGAAGAAGGCCTTCGAAATAAAAGATTTAGGGCCAGCACGTCACTTTCTCGGAATGAGGCTTTGTAGACAGAATAACGAAATAACTCTAGACCAGTCGAGTTACATTAAGAATGTGCTAGAACGATTTCAAATGTCGGACTGCAAATCTGCGCGAACACCTATGGAAACTGGACTGAAGCTCGTGAAGTCAACTAAGAAGGACTGTACTTACGACTACAAAGGCCTGATAGGCTGTCTCATGTACATAGCAGTGTGTACGCGGCCGGATATTGCACATGCTGTCAGCTCACTCAGCCAGTTCAACGATGCTTACGACGAGATTCACTGGAAGGCGGTAAAGCGCGTTCTTCGCTATCTTAAAGGTACGCTTAATTATTCTTTAACTTTTCAGAAGTCAGGTTTGATATTCTCGCGTATGCGGACGCTGATTATGCGTCGAATGAGGTCGACCGTCGATCTTATACTGGTTTCGTTTTTAAAATTCTCAATTCTACCGTCTCTTGGGAGAGTGGAAAGCAGAAAACAGTGGCTCTTTCCAGCTGCGAAGCGGAGTATATGTGTCTGTCAGATGCTTGTGAAGAGGCTCTTTTTCTGCGAAAGTTTCTGTTCGAAATTTACGGGGTACATACAGTACAAAATAACTTTGCACAATGACAATCAGTCAGCACTGAAGTTGTGTACTAATTCTATGTACCACGCCAGAATAAAACACATCGATGTCAGACATCATTTCATCAGGGAAATCGTTGAAGAAGGTACGGTTACCTTAAAGTATCTTTCCACTGACCAAATGATCGCTGACGTGTTGACGAAACCTTTGACTAAAGAAAAACACGATAAGTTCGTTTCCCATTTATTTATTGCACTAAATAAGTGAGGTCTTGGATTTTGAGTAATGTACTTGCAGAAGTATAGATTATTTTGGATCCGTGTCATATATGTTTTGAATGTTTTCTTTACTATTTATATGTGACGGATACTTTGATAATTTTATACTTTTGCTAATGTTTTTGCTGTAGATAGTTTTTATTCCTTAGGGCAGCAGATGTGTCATTGCTTTATATATATCCTTATCGTGTTTATTGTTGTGTGGCTATGTAAATATTTGTAGTTTATATTGGATCAAGGGCCAGTGTTGGAACATAGAGTTCTTATATGTGACCAATATAAACTAGCTGGTTAGAATAATAAAACTAATGTCAATGTTTGTTTACCTAGTCGCTCTGTCACGTTAGATTATTACTTCAGTCTGCTTCAGTGCACAATATAACTCGGAACAGTTTACTGGTATTTCATTTACGGAACCTCCAACAATATACTTATATGCATATGGTATATGTTTTAAAACACATAAATAGTTACCTATTGGAAATCTGATGAATAATGTGGAATAACTGATAAATTGGTTCTGACTAATGTATGAAAATATTACTAACCAGTGAGACCCTGCTGTCCGGAGATGTACCCTGGCGCCACATGGTTCACGGCAACCGGATTGTTGTAGTTACTCTAGAATAGAAGTAGGTACAAATATATACATATTTAATATATCCAGTATAAAAAATACTGTAAAGTTTTGTATTTTAACATTAATACGTTTTTGTCCCCTGACAGGCAGTTTTTGGTCTTCGTCGAGCTATCAAGGTTTCGGTCGTTTCTTGATATAGGTACTGTGATGTAGTAAATGTACTTTTGATGCGAGAGGGAATGATCAACGTGTGTGTTGTAGTCTGATTTGAAGTTTGAGTGAGATCAACAAGCCCTGAGGCGCAGAAAAATACCGTACCTCGATATCAAGTCAAAGTCAAATGATTCTTTATTAAAATTGGAATAGCAACAAACTCTTTGGAATGGTCTAAGTTACACATAAAATAAAAACTACTTTCTGTTAAAAACTGACCGTCCTACCATTCTTATTGTATTAGGTATTCCAGAAAGTGCGAATGCATTTTTTTTTTAACTTATACTATTGGAATAAAATTCAATTTAGTATAATTACACACGTACCGGGCAGGATATTTTTTGTACGTACTTTCACCAGGTTACGTAACAGATATCAGAAGGTACCAAACGGAAGTTTGAATTACAACATTATAACAATCTTTTACCGAAACAGAAAACTGCAACACCCTCATAGTACGGTCAAATCGTACATAATTTTACCCTAAACTCGCAAATCAAGTAGTATCGCTGCATTTTTGGTATGTTGTTTAGACACCATAGGACAGTATAAAACCATATTTTGCAAGCAAAAAAAAGTTGTGCTAGCTGGGTAGTACGTGAAAAACTGCGAAATTTACGGCCATTTTTTAGTTTCTGATTTTTATTTAAAAAACCTTACGTTTTTTGATATCATATGTAAATAAACGTTTAAAGACTAATAAATTTCCAACAAGTTAAGTTAACATGCATTACCGTAGGTCTTATAGTTTCAGAGATTCGAGACTTTAAAAAGTACCCCTTTTTGTAAACTAGATAAAATTTTGTGTTTTGCTAACGTTTTCGACTTAATATCGCCTCACCTAATTATGCTACGAAAAACATGCAATAATGACCTTATAGCGCACTTGATATTCTTTAATTTAAGGGTAAAATTAGGTCAGTGAACTTTGTAGTTGAAAGTATAAACCCGAAATTCCAAAGGCAGGAGGCCGCTATCTAAGTTTTTCATACAAATCGCAAGTCGAGTTGCAAAGCTGCAATTTTGGTATATTATAAAGGCCTTATAGATATATACGAAAATGTATATTAAAAGAAAAACAAAAAATAATTTGGGCATAGGACGTAAAAAACGGAAAAAAATTCGCACTTTTTTTAGTTTTTGACGTTTAACTAAAAATCTATTATATTTTTGATACTGATTGCTATAGAACTAAGAAAGAACATTAAATTTGAAAGGATTTGAGCTACGTTGCATCACCGTAAGTTATATATATTTTGAGATACAACATTTCATAAAGTGCCCTTTTATCAAAACATAAACAAATTTTAGGTTACGTTAAAGCATTATTCACTAAATATTGGCAAAACGTTCGCGCTAAGAAAAAAAAAGCAATTGTAGATAATAACTACATTAAATTTGGAACAAATTGAGCCGATAACAATTACTGTAAGTCTTATAGTTGGGGTTATACGAGGCTTCAAAACATGCATTTATTTTCTTAACTTAATGAAGGGCACATTTTGAAACGTCGTTTCTCTAAATCTATATAATTTAGGGTAATGCAAGGTAGCTCAAATCCTTTCAAATTTCATATTCTTTCTAAGTTTTGTAGCAATTAGTATCAAAAAGATAATAGTTTTTTAATTAAACGTCAAAAAGTAAAAGAAGTCCAATATTTTTTCAGTTTTTTTCGTCCTATGCAGAAATTCCTTTTTTGTTTTTCTTGTAATATGCATTTTTGTACGTCCTTATAGGGCCTATATAATATACTAAAATTGCAGCTTTGCAACACGACTTGCGATTTGTATGAAAAACTTAGATAGCGGACCTGCTGCTTTTTGAATTTCGCGTTTTTAGTTTCAATCACAAAGTTTACTGACCTGATTTTACCCTTAAATGAAAGAATATTAATTGCGCTATAAGATAATTATTTCATGTTTTTCGTAGCATAATTAGGTAAGGCGATATTAAACCAAAAAAGTTAGCAAAACTCAACATTTTATCTAGTTTACAAAACAGGGTACTATTTGAAGTCTCGAATCTCTGAAACTATAAGACCTACGGTAATGCATGTTATCTCATCTTGTTACAAATTCATTCATCGTTAAACGTTACCTGATACATATTGTCAAAAAACGTAAGGCTTTTTTATAAAAATCAGAAATTAAAAATATACAGTAAATTTCACAGTTTTTCACGTATAACGCAGCTAGCACAACTTTTTTTTGCTTGCAAAATGTAGTTTTATACTGCCCTATGGTGTCTAAATAACATACCAAAAATGCAGCTTTACTACATGTTTTGCGAGTTTAATATACGATTTGACCGTACTATCATCTTTATCGCTAATAAAATCAATAATAACCAACTTTTTCTAACTAGCGCTTGTCGGTGAAATTGTTGAAAGACAAGTCTACTAGAACGTGCTCCAAAATCTTACTCATCAAAAGTAATTCTTGGTTTTTACTTACGGCACCTGGAATTAAAACATACCTACTATGTTAGCACCAACCATTATAAGCAGAGCCCGTAAGATCTATAGCAAAACAAAAGACTATCGCAATCAAACTAGGGTGAGAAACATTTTTTTATCGATATCGAGAAAGTTTTGTCAAAAAAAATCATAGCGATATGTGTACATTATTTTATAATCATTCAAGCCAAACGCAATTGTATCTTAAAACGGTTTGAAACGGACGTGGTTGATATATAAACTTAGTCGATATCGATAATAAAATGATTCTCAGATTCTAGTTTCATTGCGACATTCGTTTGTTTTGCTATGGATTTTCCGGGCTCTGATTATAAGTAATACTAATAAATTTCATTGCGACAGTCTTTTGTTTTGCTATGGTCTTTTCCGGGCTCTGATTATAAGTAATATTAATAAATACAGTCCGCCTCCTGGATACTGCAAGCTGTGAATCAAAAAGGTCAGTTTGTCTACTCCTCGATACTAGATCATCATACTGACACATTCGGACAATCGCTTTTTTCGCTAATATGCTGTTGACATGAAGCTTATGTTGACTGGTTTAACCCGATTCAACGTGAATTGATATGGGGGAGACACTAAGGTAGCAATCTAAGTGAGTGATGTCTCTTTACTGACCAGTGAGACCCTGCTGTCCGGAGATGTACCCTGGTGCCACTTGTTGGTACACAGCAGCCGCAGCCGGATTATTGTAGTTCTAGAAAAGATATATACCTAATTACGAAATAACAACTTATCAAATAACTTATCATTTTCATTTTGACTGGTGAACTTTGTCCAGTTATGTTACATATAGGTACCAGAAACTACCACACGAACGAACGTCTCAATTGCAACATAATTATGGGTTATTCGCGGATCGTCTAGAACGCAAAATGACTAGTTTGTTGTTTTGATTAAACTGCAGTTTACCCAACGTGCAATCGGTCTAAATCTCAAATTGACTAAAATGCAAAATGCCGACTTCGTATACTGCCTTCATAGCACTATGACTAAAACGCAAAATGTCTGAACAGTTGAGTGCAAAAGTTTAATGATACAGAATCAAAAGATGAACCAGATGGCGTGGGTCATTAGTTATTAATCACCAATATTGATGATTCCTTTTCAGATAACAAGTAGAAAATATATTTTTTGCTTACAAAGGGTTAGTAGTAACTGGTCTACAACGCAAAACGTTTACAGTATTTTTTCCGTTTTATCACAACCTTAAAGCGATATCGACGGAGCCCCGCTTGCGCGGGGCTCCTATTCTGTGCAGTTTGGCCTTCGGCTCTTTGCAGATACCTAACGAACCTAACCTACCTATACCTAGTGACTGTTTGTGACTGTACTCGCAAAAATAAAAGACAAAAGTAGGCAAAATGCGTTCTTGTCGTTCCGCGTGTTGGGTAATTTGCTTTCAAGTCGATCTAAGGTTTTGGCATAATTCTCGATGACCAAACTGCAATGTAGGCAAAACAACACACTTGTCATTTTGCGTTTTAGACGATCCGCGAATAACCCCTGAAACAAAAATCTGCAATACCCTATTCCATAATTATTGCCAATGAAATAAACTCGTCATTGACACCCTATAGTGAAATGAGCACCATAACGAGCGCCGGTCATGAGCGGATGTGGGTTGCAAACTCGAATTAGCTTTTAAAGATTCTGTTACAGGGCGCACAGTGCAACTCACCTTTGTTCTTATACGTGTAGGTATAGGAATGTTTAGGACGGGTTTTTCTGTTGAGACGTTTAGAATCGAGATCTTACAAGCGACGCTACTCAAAGTTAACAACGGCCTCATGAACAGAACTGCATCACAACCCCCTCTGTTGAGCAAGCTCTTCTCATCCCTCGTATAGGATGTTGCACGCGTTGAGGTGGCGTTTGACAACGTCCTTATATTGCAAGATCTGGCCGTCTGACTTACGTTTTCCGTTTTTCAACTGCGAGTAAAATTTTGAATATTGTCTTGTCACTGAGTCCAATTTTAATTACTCCGAAAATGAAATATGGAACAGTGTAATAGTGTATTCGGGCAGTGACATGTTGGCGAAGTTGTTGAAAGTCTTCTCGAACCTGCTCTAACAAGCGCTGAATTTAGCTGGTGGTAGGACCTCGTGCAGGGTCCGCCTGGATAGCTACCACCGTCTTACCCGTTAACCTGCCGCTAAATAGCAGTGTTTGCACTGCTGTGTTTCGGTTTGAGGGAGGATAGCCGGTGTAATTACTGGCTATTTTCTGATTGATATTTGACGATTTTCTGATTACTATGTCCAGTCAAGGGCATTAATATATATACACTTCTCCATACTGATCCCTTACAAATGTGTCTATATATTAATGCACTCGACTGTCCATGGGCTTCAGTTCCTGCTTTCTATCAGGTGGGCTGAGAGCTCAGTTGCCTACATTCGTCACATAAAAAAGCTGTATATTTATTACCACCATAAGTTATTTTTTTAGTTTTAACTCACGGCACCTGGAATCAAGATTTATTCAGTAAATATTTCGCTCATATTAATTTTACAATCAACATGTTGTACATATTATATGACCGCGTAGAGTTACAATTTATTATTTATTGCTTTCTGACAAGAGACTTTTGAGAGTGTTAGTACTTTTGTGAGCCGACTGATAAAACGCCTCTTCATCGCTTGTCTAATAACCACGTTCTCAATACCCATTTTCTGTTTCTGAGATAGTTTCTGTTTCAGAGATAGACCTAGCAGATTTTTTTTAAGAATGTGGTAAATTTGAATAATTTACTACTCTCTCCCGCTGCACAAGTGCGGAACCGCATATTTACCGACACCAAACTCCATTTTGATGGCACTGCTCAAGACTGCTGTGGTTCGCAGTTGTTCTTCGCATCGCAGTCTTGGCTATTAGGCGCAAATAATTTGAGAGAGTCCATGTACTGAAGGTAAGAAATTACTTCACCCTCTCTCCAAGCCCGGCAATGTAGCCCTGATTCGAACTCTTGATTATTTTTATGTTTTATTTAATGTTTATGTTGAAAATTAGATAACTAAGTCAGTGATGTATTCTAACTAACCAGTGTCAGTGTATCCAGTGTAAGCCTGCTGTCCAGTGATGTCCACTGGAGCAACTTGATTCACAGCGACCGGGTAATTGTAGTTACTCTAGAATAGAAGTATTATATACATGGTCAGTAAATAAACGCCGACTAATATTATTGGCTTATCCTGTCCTTTTTCCTTAAGAATACATTGCTTGTTATATTTAATATTTAATTTCTGCTCTGTTTATATAATTCTGCTTGTTGTGATTTCACTACCCATTGTATGTCATTTTTTATTTAACGAGGCTTTTCCAATAGATGTAGGTGAATTTTATTATGCAATAAACCCAATAAAATAAGCACAGGCTATCTGTGTAAAACATTAAAAAAGTTGAAGTTTAATTCGTATGTTAAGGTTTTTCTTGGTAGTTCGTAGATATGAAATCCTATTTTCTATAAATATGCGGGGAGAGATCTGGTTCCAAGAGGTGGGTTAAGACAAAGTAATTTTTTTGTTTTTACTCACGGCACCTAAAATAAATTATATTTAATAAACATATCGCTTGAATGCATTTTACAACCACTAAGTTAACACCGACCGTTGTAAGTAATATTTATTAATGTTGTACATGAAAGCATTAAGTTTAAAATTATTATTTACTTACACAATAACATAAGTACTGAATATTTTAAAGACAAACGGGTCTTAATCGCGTAAACTTACGTTTAATTATATAATAAACGTATAATTAAACGTAAGTTTACGCAATTAAGACCCGTTTGTCTTTAAAATATGAGTGATAATCGTGAAAGTTTAAATCAATATATATTAGTACTGAATATTATTTACAGTATTGCTTATTATTGTAGTATTGCCTAATAATAAAGACCACTATAATATAGTGTGTAAATCTAATATGTATAGGCGATCAATTAAACCAGACATGGGATTCATCAGTGTAATCATGGATTACAAGGTTTTTGTTAAGTTACTCTTAATTATGACCCCGCAAAATTTTTTAAAGATTGTCAGAGCAGCAATGTAGGTACGAACATTTGTTATTGTTGGTATGGCAGTTATGTCATCTGCTTTTGAAATTAGCTGTCAACGTGTGTTTAACTCGCGTATGTTGCTCTACATTGCGCGCCGAATTATTTTGTTTGAAAAATTTGTTGCTCTAATTTTAAGTAAAAGTTATTTGATTGTACTTATTATGTCGTAAACTAACACCCGTTAAGAGCTTCGCCCGTATTAGATTTACACCCTGTAGTTCGCCACGGCACCTCCATCTCTTAATAAATCATCATGTTTGATTTGCACTGAACAAAGTAAAATTTTTAATAAAATTTGATCTGAGAACTCTTTATCATGGTCTCAACTAATAGATGGGGTAAAGCATACAACAGTGATGCCACACCTTCATTTACATA
>JALPQI010021559.1:0-20705 GCA_025490895.1 Thaumatotibia leucotreta
GCAGTAAGAATACATTTGTCAACACCCCAACTCCTCCTGCGGGTGTCGTAAGAGTCGACTAAGGGATTGAAGTGTCACTTACCATTAGTTATTTCACAAAAGATTGATGATGGGCAGCAGCGTCATCATAGTGGACACATTACTGCGATCGCCAATCCGCTTGCCCAGCGTGGCGATTATGGGCATTTGCCTCCTAATGCGTCTACACGCATAGCTAATAGGAGAGGCCTACGTCCAGCAGTGGACTATCATAGGCTGATGATGATGATGATGATGATGATTTAACATCTGGTTGTTTTGGGATTTCCCTGAATTGCTCACCCAGTCCAAGAAACAAGGAACTTCATCGTCAGATGACTCCGTAGATACAAAAATGACACGTCTTGATTGAAAAACTCGAAGTACCATATATTTTAGGTCTTTTTTTAAACGTTCTACATTTTTGTCGTTACAAACCAAACTAACGACATTTCAATGTGCTTTCAATGTGATTTGGATTCAAAGATAAATTCAGGTATAATACTCGTATGCCAATACAACCTAAAAATTCTACCTGTACTATACATCTTTTGAAAAAATATTTCAAATTAGCTTGTTTCCATTATTTTCTATGAAAAATTCCATCTGTATTCATTGATCGAGAGAGTATTTGATTTTAATTTTGGTCCCTTTAATTCGAAATGGCCTCCTTCTCAAAGACGAAAACTTCAATTTGTAATGCATGCTCAAAAAGTGCGCTTTCTGTGGGGTACCGAAACATGCACAGGACACACTTTTCTGCATCCGTCTGGGAATATTTTTTTACTTTTTAACGTCTAGTAGACTGCAAGTTTTGGTACTGCCGATATTTTGAAATTCTCGCATAATGCATTGTAAGATATTTGATATTCGTATTGAAATGTAGGCTTTTTAACTCGTGTCGGATTAAAGCACACACTTCGTAATTTAAGATCACCGATACTAGCGTAAAAAAATCTCACATTCGAAACTTTTATCAGAAATATAGTTTTTTACTATGTTACGAAAAAAAATCTAATATTTTCCATACCACCTCTAATTAGGAAAGATAAGTCTATTTTTCTCCCTACTGACTGGATTAATATTATTTATAAACCAATTAGACAGGCTTTGCACTTCGAATTTTTAATAGTCTCGTCTTCTCCCCTCCTACCCCCTTCTCTGTATAAAATACTGAAGTGGTAGACATTGATAAACTGTCTATATTTTTAAAATGCAACTTCTCACAAAGCCCGTTCGAAACTGCCAAACTATCGAAAGTCGTTAATAGTTCCTGTGGTACCGTATTTCACCCTTACTATAGGTAAGTAACGTGTAGTCGCTATTATCATGTATATTATAAGATCGCTCGTTATTTGTCGCGGACCTCTTCTCTTATAGTCAAAAGTCAATGTCAAATGATTTTTTATTCAAATTGGAATAGCAACAAACTCTTTTGAATGGTCTAAATAACACATAAAATTAAAGCCACTTCCGGTTCTAACCCTACACCACAGACCCGAGAAGAACCAGTAAGAAACTAAAACAACTCAACGGCGACTCGACTCTATTCCAAATATTGAAATTTAAGCCCTATATTATATTCTAGTTTAAAAAAAATTATATAACCCCGACACGTTTTTGACACATTAACCACACGTTATTGACGCGGCGACAATGGGTTTGCAACTGACTTGTCGAGCAACCATTTGCATTGCCCACTTGTTCACGCCGCGTTGTCCATTAGTGACCATTGGGTGGATAGTAGTTAACTTGCTGGTTGATTACTCATCGAAAGTGTGAGTAGAATTGCTGCTTCGTTGACGTGTAGTTGTTATAAAATGCGAAGACCTTATAACTACTGAGGGGCTACTGCGAATATGACTGCCATCCGTCCGGGTTTTCCCGGATTTGTCTTAGTTTTGAGGCACAAACTAAGCGTTTGGAGTTTTGAGTCAGACCCCCCACGAGTTCCCCTCCGTTGTTCTGCGCAAGTATACCGTTCGTTTGCACATGGCCGATTTTCCATAGCATTTGACGTCTTTGACACATATCGCGAAACACCTACCCAGATATATTTTTACGATACTACTAATAAATATCAATAATTTAAACTAAAAATGTATGGGAACTCAAAGTTTAACGTTTACGTTGGTAATAAAACCAAGATTGGTTCTTTTAAAGTCTGTTTACTGTTTTTTTTCCTACTGACGAAGGGTATACAATACAACTGTAGGGAATAATATTTCTAATACTACGTAAATGTGCATTTAGACCAAACGAGCATTCGCCCATTCTATCCCCCACTCTACGAAATCAACGAATTCCGACGAATCACGTTTTGTGTAACAAACGATTTTCGTAGAGTGAGGGATAGAATGAGCGAATGCTCGTTTTGTCTAAATGCACCTTTATACGCCTTTTTTTTGCGACCTTTTTTTTGGTCCCCATAGTTGTAACTCATAGTAGCTGATGGTAAGAGCGCCTAACAACTTACATAAGTATATAACTATTTTAAAACTTGAAACTACTTCAAGAGTTTCTTTCGCATGCAAGTGAATGCTTATAAAGTGTACGTTTGGAGCGTTAAGCGGAAGTAATTCAAACAAGGATTCGTCGAATTGTATACAAAATATAGTGTATGCTGTTCATAAGTTTTTTTTTAGTGTATTATTACCAAACTCGACTACGTCTCGTTCTGTAACAGCGACACTTGATTTATCATTATTACAATCTGTTAGAGATCATTTTATGGCTATTATCTTGCCCTTTTGCTTTGCTTCATTAAACATACATGTCTTACCCTCGTGTCTTACATATACAAACATATATGTATAACCTACATGTTAACCCACCCGCTTTGAAACAAAGACGGCAACTTAACAACAGAGTTATTTAATTAAGCTGGCTCCAAATTTAAGGTAGCTTTACATGCTTTTAAGGGCGTGGTTACACATGACGCGAAGGATGGGATTGTTGCAAATGTAGTAGGTGTTTTACTTATTACGTTCCATGTGCAGCTAAAATCGATAGTGTCATCTCTCACGTGCAAATTCGCGCACAAAATTTCAAGCACTGCCAAAAGGGCATTCGCTGTTCTATCCCCCGCTCTACGAAATCAACTAATCATGTTTTGTGTAACGATCAAATTTCGTAGAGTTGGGGGTTAGAATAGCGAATGTTCGTTTGGTCTGAATGCACCTTAACCTGGCAACAGTATTAAAAGTCCGCCAATACCTAATTTTATCCAATTGTCACTTTTTACAACTGATACGTGCGGGTAAGTTAACGTAAGTAGCTTAGCTCGTACGTGCAAATTTCAAATTATCCCTATATTTAAATAAGGTCGTGCATCATAGATGTTGCATGCACGTATCATCAATACCTTCAAATGCATCACATGTGATGCATGCACAGGGAACGTGTCAATAGGTATGGGCTGAATACCAGTGCAGTTAAAGTTATGACGTAGGAAATGTCATGGTTGATGGTACACCATGGACGTCACGCGCACATGCAAGCCACGCAACCGGTGTGCCATCTAATATGACGTTTCTTACGCTACAACGCGCACGCCACTCATAAGCATGCAGTGTGGCTTAGCCTTCACCATTTATTTATTTATTGAAACAAAATTTTACACGACATTACAGTTTACACCAATGCGTCATGAATATACCTCGATATGTTTCTAGCAGGAACGAGTGATTGACAAAATTAGACATCGACATCTGTATCGATAAGTCTTATTGTAGTCGATAAATAAATTTAATTAATAAAAAAATGCCTTAACTTAGAGATAAATTACACGAATGCAAATCATACTCAAAATGATACATCATTTTTTTCATATCTTGTATTTAGTACCCATCAAAATTGCAAAGATTAATAAAATATACTCTAAAGCCATAGAAAATGATTAATATGTTATATAAGATATTTAGAACAAAGCCTAGATTCTAGATGGATCCTGTATTTCTTGGTTAAGTACCTGTTTTTGCAGTGTTAGCATTTTTATGAGAACAGGATGTACTCATCGATAGCAGTTATGTCGATGTTTAATTTTGTCAATCTCTCGTTCTTGCTAGAAAAATATCGAGGTATAGTCATAAAATTAAAATTATAAGAGATACAGATAAAGTTACACAGATATAAAGGTACATATTCAAAACAAAAATTAAGTAGATTTAGGTGACACAACAGCGTGGCTCTGTCGAGTCATCTGAACCGGCGTAGGGTTCGGCAGATTGCCCCGGAACCGCCGAAACACAACGCCCTTCGGCCAGAAGTCTGCACTCGCGATGGTGTCCTGCAGCGGGCGCGGCACGCGCACCACGAACGAGCTGAAGTGCACGTAGTGGTGCGACCACAGCTGCTGCACCCTCAGCGAGAAGCCAGTCTTCCGGCGCACATACTCCACCACGTCTTCAGCCACGGTGAATGCAGGCGCGACACATAGAGCGCCTTACCCGGTGTAGCGACCCGAAGACCAGAATTAACCGGCTCGGCGGTGCCACACAGTCTTGAGGTGCATTCAGACCAAGCGAACATTCGCTATTCTAACCTCCCACTCTACGAAATTCGATCGTTACACAAAACGTGATTGATTGATTTCGTAGAGCGGGGGTTAGAACAGCGAACCTTACTCTTCTTTATTAAGTAGGCTGTATGCTTGTTTGCCATCATCGTGGTATGATAGTAAAAAAGGGTATCGTGTCATGAACGACATAATGCGTACATAAACAGAAACATACACATTATACACACTTCTGCTTAAGAGGGGTCAGACACTCGCGATTGTTTAAGCCTGTAATACCCTGAAGGGTTTAAAAAGTCCCGTTCCAAATGTGAAACGTTTGCTTCCTCCCCAATTTGTTAGAATACTTTTGTCAGTTAAATGTATTTAAATTTCAACTTTGCCCGGATTTCGTTCCTGAGAGGATTAGGTAAAGTGTGTTAAGGGTGATAAAAGGTAGTGTGTTTATACCTTTCGAATTGTACTCAATGATTGATTCATTTATACATTCGGCCTCCGATTTCAAGCGTCAGCATAAATATGATATATTTTTTTCACCACACTTGCTGTCTAAGCGCGCCATTGCTTGCATGCGTAGCGGGAGTAATAGAAAAGTGAAATTCCCTAGGGAGTAATAGAAATGTCAGTACGTCATTTAATCATTTTTTGTTTTAAAACTTAATTTTTTTCGGCAAGTGTGAAAAACATTTTTCTCTGTCACTCAAACGAAGGCGTCATTAGAGTGAGAGAGGTGTTCGCGATAGGGCTGTAGTCAGGGTGCTCACAAATGTGAGCAGGCCTTGTCATGTCGTCAAGGTGGATTTAGGCCAAACGAGCGAATGCTCCTTCTATCCCCACTCTACGAAATCAACGAATTTCAGCCAATTACGCGTAACGAACAAATTTCGTAGAGTGGGGGATAGAATGAGCATTTACTCGTTTGGTCCGAATCCACCTTTAGAGTTCATGTTCAGATATTTATGAGCACAGTGGCAGCTCCGATATATCTGATGGCGAATGTTCATCATGAGTATCTAGCTAATTTATTTTTTGTTTGTCTCCATTCGACCAAAAAATGTCAAATTAACAGGACACACGAATAATTTACGTTATGAGAAAATCCCTTTCCCTTGTTTATAAGAGTTTCATCATCATCAGCCTATGTTAGTCCACTGCAGGACGTAGGACTCTCCTATTATATACCTAACTATGCGTATAGACGCATTAGGGTGTAAATGCCCATAATCGCCACGCTGGGCAAGCGGATTGGCAATCGCAGTAATGTGTCCACTATGATGACGCTGCTGCCCATCATCAATCTTGTAGAATGGTCAGTGACACTTCAATCCCTTAGTCGACACCCGCAGGAAGAGTTGGGGTGGTGACAAATGTATTCTTACGGCAACGGTGTAAGAGTTTAGGTATTACTTTCATAATTCTATGAGTATATTAAAGTACACCACATCCGAAGATCTCCAGTAAAAATGCATTTTATGCTCTGTTGCAAACGATGCATCATTTTTTATCGCTAAATTAAGTCTAGCACTAAAGGTACTCGCAACAGGGGTACTGAAACTCCTATTTACGTATTCAGTATTTTTTTGCGTCTTTATTCCAGAGTTGAGAAAAAGTAATCTAATACCTCCTCCTGCTTCCAAAAAGCAATCTGATTACTGATCAGTAATGTAGATTACAAAAAAGTAACATGTGTAAACATGTGAACTTTGAGGTTACTTTTTGCCCAAATCTGCTTAATTCTAACAATTGAAGACCTTTACAACTTCTTTTATGGTTAAAGAAGAAACTTTTCATCACACCTGTTCTGTAAGTGCGCCAATGTGCTGCGGCGATGCGCGCCGTAGATGCGTCATTACGCCCTAAGGCAATCAAGGATTTTCATACAACATTACGTCGCACTAGCGCGACGCCCGCTGCCGACGCAGGCGAGCAGCGGCGAGAGCCGCGCCGAGATATCTGTTATTAAAATGATAAAAAGTCATCCCTGATTTTGAGAAATGATTTAGACCATTTTAGAGTAGTTTTGTGAAAATATGTTGTTTTATTTACTTTTTTTGCCTCACAGGTGTGATGAAAAACATTGTTGTGCCACCGGCAGTACAAGAATTTAGATTAGGAGTCACAATTTCTTATTTACCGCCCTTAATACACAATATACTATTTCATCACACTTGCTGTCTAAGCGCGCCATTGCTTGCGCGCGTAGCGGGAGTAATAGAAAAGTGAAATTCCCTAGGGAGTAATAGAAATGTCAGTACGTCATTTAATAATATTATGTCTTAAAACTTATTTTTTGGTTGGCAAGTGTGATGAAATAGTATTTTTCTCAAACATGCAATGAAATGTAGTAGTTACGTGCCTAAAAAGTGGCCGGGAAGTACCTCGTTGCCGGCCTAGGCCGGCAAGTACCTCTTTTTTAATTTTCATTTACATAGGGTTGTGACCTAGCATCTTGGCTTTTAGCCAATAATTTTCTGCAAGTAATATTAGTATAAAAAAATGATAGGCAATTTTTTGCAGTTATAATTATGTATTTAAATTAAATATCATTTAAAATAAATGTACAATAACTACTCAAAATTATATTTAAAAAGCAGTATTAAACGGCGCGATCCGTCGGCCCCGATCACTGCATGCGATTAATTGGACCCAACCGACCGCGTCGTCTAATACCGCTTTTTTAAATTAAAAATTTTACTTTCAAACAGGTCAATCTTAAAAAAAAAATGAGGTGTCGGTGTCGTATTTGACTTTTGTTGTGTTTCAAAGACTTAGTTATGTAGTTGACTTATAATTTCTTAGAAAGCAGATACATTTTTTTGTTTCATTTCATTGCATGTTTGAGAAAAGCATTATACATACCTCGGCCATGAAGTGACGGGTTGCCGTCCGAATACTATCCGGCCTCGCTTCGCTCGGCCGTCTACATATATTCGGCCGGCAACCAGTCACTTCCCGGTCTCGGTCTCAGTAATGTACTATTATGTGACTGGTTCATAATGAGAGGCATTAATACACGAGTGTTCATAATAGGATAACACGAGTGTTTTAATGCCTAATTATGAACAGTTGCATACATAACTTTATCTACATGCATATAATAAGTTTTCTACAATATGTTTATTTTTGTGGCAGCAAATTATTGGTCACGGTTGTAGCGGCGTCCCGGATTTCTGGTGGTGTTTCACACATTTCAACATCACTGTCTTCGTCGTCATAAATAATTTTTCAGTGTAAATATTTCACAACGAACTCGATAATATTTAACTTTCAAGTCAACAGTCCAAAAAAGTTGGATGTTTGAAACAATTCAAACAAAACAAATGACTGAACTGACATTAGTTTTTTTTTATTCATAAACCAGGTAAGGTCTTGAGTCGATATCGAATCTCAAATCGATTCTCAGTATTCGAGATTTAGAAGAATGTATGGAATATGAATTTTAATGTGAATGAAATTACAAATCGATTAATTCGATAATCGAAATTAAAGTGTGTTTTTTCTTTTTAACAGGATGTTCGAAATTTAATTGTGATTAAGATATCGGTTGCCGATATCGTAAAGTAAAAATTATGATACACCCACAGATACAGATTTCTTAAAGTAGGCTATTTGCTTACCGCCGCTAAACATATTGTAGACGACTTATGATATGGATGTAGATAAAACATTGTATGCATCACGGTCGGTAAGCGGAATACTAACGCGAGTCATAAAAGCCCTCCGGCTGTACTATTATTACATGTCAGGTTAAAAAACCCAAGCCTTGATTGTGGGACGATTTGTGTAAAACATAGATGACATGTATGATTGTCATTTTCATCAGCAGACGTTTAATAATTAGATAAATCATAAATGACAATAGCTAAGAAATCTTATATTGGCATGTGATTCAATCAATTATTGTTAGATACGTTGCGTGTGTTACCAAAATACCACATTGATGTAACAACTTTCGTGTGTTGCTTTTGATATGGATTCTAAATGAAATATGAATTGTCAGATGTTTTAAGCCAATCATTCATTCCAAGTTACGTGTTACAACATATTGGTATGATTAATTGCTGAGCAGGCACGCTATTTCAATGATTTTCTACGCACCTACTCTAAAGGTGCATTCAGACCAAACGAGCATTCGCTATTCTAACCCCCTACTCTACGAAATTCGATCGTTACACAAAACGCGATTCGTTGATTTCGTAGAGTGGGGGATAGAATAGCGTATGCTCGTTTGGTCTGAATGCACCTTTAGGGTACGTTTACAAACAATAAAATATTAAGGTACATTTAGACCAAACGAGCATTCGCTCATTCTATCCCCCACTCTACGAAATTCGTTCATTACACAAAACGTGATTCGTCAAAATTCGTTGATTTCGTAGAGTGGGGGATAGAATGAGCGAATGCTAGTTTTGTCTAAATGCACCTTTAGTTAGAGTTTACTAATACATGGGCGATTTTATGCCATGTTATCATTTCCCAAACTATTATTCCTATAGTTTCATTTGGCAGAATCGCCAGATGGCGAAACACCGCTACGCAGACGTATCTTACGCACATTATCATTTTCATGTTCCAGCCTAACCTATGTAACATAGTTAGAGACTCGATGCAAAATAGTACATTGTGCATCAAGGGAGGTAAGTCCGGAACTACCAACGAGAGTGTTAGAAGCCCGACGCCGCAGGCGGAGGGCTTTTAATAACTCGAGTTAGTATTCAGCTTACCGACCGTGATGCATACCTACAATGTTTTTCATCACACTTGCCGATAAGTTTTAAGACAAAATATTATTAAATGACGTACTGATATTTCTATTACTCCCGAGGGAATTTCACTTTTCTATTACTCCCGCTATATACTACAAAATATATCATAATTCATAGTCATAGGCTTGAATCATGTTTTCAGTTTCAATAGCGGTTTGTACTAAATCAATGCTAGAATATATTTTTAAAACGCCGTTTTGAAGCTATTAAATATGTATTACGATGCAAACATTGAAAACATTTTCAATAATAGCACAGGTAATTTATTTTCGAAGCCTCGAGGCATGAAATGTCCGATATTCGAGTTTTTCCGGCAAATTGTTTATGTTTTAGCGGATAATACGTGGTTGAGTTTGGATTTTAAAAATAATTGGATGGAGCGTTGTTTATTTTGTTCGGATTATTTTGGTTTTAGCTGAAGACACGGATTACGTCTTTTCATTCATTCTAGTAATAGGTGAATGAATTCTCAATGATATTTTCTTCGGTTACCGCGAGGATTACTCATGAAATAAAACTATGAAAACGGATAAACTCGCGTTAACTTAATTCCGACGTTTCGAACACTTTAAAGGATTCGTGGTCTGCGGAATGAAGTTAATGTTAGTTAATATACGCGAGTTTATCCGTTTTCATAGTTTTATTTCATGAATTCTCAATGTTTCTGTTTTTTTCATTACAGATGTCCATTAACTATGGTTACCGCTTACCATCGGGCGGGCCCGATTTTTTTGCCACTGACGTAAAATTATAAAAAAAACTATCTGAAGTAAATAACTACAATTTGCAATTGTCACAAAATTCCTCATATTAATGTACAGGCAAGGGCAAAAATATGTATACACTTTTGCACCTTATTTTACCGGTATAAGATAAAAAAGTGTATACATATTATTGCCCTTGACTGTACAATTGTGACGACCTCTTTGCTCAGTCGGTAGTGATCTTGCCTGGCTAATAATTATGGCTTTGTCCTGTCTTTGGTGTACCAAAGAAAAAACCTATTTCACCAACGTTTGAGGTGGGGATCGAACCCACGTACTCATCGTTCGCACCTGATGTCTACTCAGTCACTAGGTATATGTCATGTACTCATATTTGCAATCGCTTTGATTTGATCATACTTTAAGGGCGAGCAATACGTACTATTCGAATCCCTTTCGGTGCTTAGCCAAGTTGCCAATCGCTAACGCTTAGTAGCGTATCGTAGTTTTCCCTCTCTGTCACTCTTTCATATTAGTGCGACAAAGACTTTCCTGCGACAAAGGCTGCCTTTCGTTTACGATAAGCACCCTGGTGTAGCTAGGTAGATGGTGCTGCCATCTACACACATTTGAATGGAACAAATACGTTCCGTACTTTGATGTACAAATATTTTGATTTATTTAAATTAAAGATAATTTCCGACATTGGTATATAATAATCAAGGATCGGACAAACATAACCCTGTTCCGTACAGTAGAGACTTCTTTATCTTATGATTTTAACATATCTTATTTTATAAGATATTTTTTAAACAACAATAATAACAATAACACAAAGGACTTATTTAGGACATCCAACTCTTTCTTACTAGTCATCATGATTGTAACCAATAAACGATTCAGAATTTTTGATATTGAATTATTGTTAGTGACCAATGTCATAATTCATAATCGTGGTGTGGGGTAAGAAGGAGTTGGGATCTCTTAAATAACTACTTTGTGGTAAAGTTATTTAAAAAAATCTTTTACGTAATCATGTTAACATTATTAGAAAAGGAAATCTCTACTATACGGAACAGGGTTATGTTTTCAAAATGACGGGCGTTTGTCCGACCGATCCTTTGTAATAATTTTATATAACTAACAAATAGGTATCACACAGTCAAGACTTAACCGATAATGCCGTCAAACATAAAAAACAGATTTGTAGCGTCAACAAACTCTTATTATTTCTAAGTGCACGCTTAGTGTCCGAATAAAAACGCGTTTACGATACGAACGACACTAAAACTGTAAATGAGAACTATAAAGGGGTTAAAGCGTCGCTGGAACGCGCCTTAGGGGCTATCGGGGCGTTATTGGAACGGGTTTAAAATCGTTTTTATTAGTTTGCGCTTCGGAATAGGGCCATTTGCGAATTTCGGGTATGTTTAATGGTTACGCCAGAGTTCAGGTTAAAGGTTCAGTCACCGTCTATAGTATTATACCATGAAGATCGCGAAATTAGCTGACATAACCGTTAAGGCTGCGTTTCCACCAGAGATGTGCGAGGATGTGTTTCCATAGAAATGCCACCTATTAGGCGGAGAGGAGCAGAGATGTGCAAAATTGACCAATTACATTCTTCAAATTCATAATTCGAAACACTGTGATGCGGTCTCATTGGCCAATTTTGCACATCTCCGCTCCTCTCCGTCTCAGTGGAGCCGCATCCTTAATGACTCGAGCGAGGTGGCATTTGTATGGAAACACATCCTCGCACATCTCTGGTGGAAACGTAACCTAAGGCTGTGCCGGATGTGCGTTGTAGCGTCGGAAATGTCATAGTAGACGGCACACCGCTTGCACGTCACGCGCACGTGGAGCCACGCAAGCGGTGTGCCGTCTAATATGACATTTACGTACGCTACAACACGCACACGGGCACTCGAACGTGCTGCACACGCATCGCTTTGCCACCATCGCACACTGGCCTTTAGGTAATGCCCATAATATATACCGGGTGGCCCATTCAAATCGGTCAGTATGGGAAAGTCTGAAACTATAAGACATAAGAAGATTTGTTCTTAGGAACCATGTCCTTGATTTTGATAATAAGGAAACTGCGCTGATAAATACGAAAAAAATTTTTTTTTTTTCTTAACATTTACACAATACCTAGTAAAATAAATTTAAGTACGTGAAAACAATGAATTCCATTCATTTTAGACATCATGTTTCTTAGAGACATTTACTGCTTAAGACCTACACAAACGATACGATTTTTTCAAAACAACCGGGTTCGATTCCCTGGCTGGGTACAGTTTATTTTTCAAATGTATGAATGCAGTTTTTCTTTTTATCAAAATCGATGACATAGTTCCTAAGAACAAATCTTCGTATGTCTTATAGTTTCAGTCTTTCCCATACTGACCGATTTGAATGGGCCACCCTGTATAACGTGGCTATAATAGGAATGATGACTGTGGTTAAAATAAATTACTTAACATTGTGCACGAAAAAAATTTTACTTGCAGTAATTTTTGTACAGAACTTCTATTTAATAAATTGAAAAGAACTTAAAAGAGTACCTAGGTCATTTGGCAGTACTCAAACGTGACGTCACTTTTGAGTAATTCATATAAAATTCCATAGTGGTGATCGTTTTGACAGTTCGAAAAAAGATGCTGATTTGACTTGCCAGTCATCATGCCTATTAGTGTCACGTATAGAGTTATTGAGTTAATAATTTTAATGTAATGTAACCGTTGTCTAAATATTGCAATTCACTTTCGATGCCAATAAATATATTTATATCTAACCTTTATAATGTCCTGTTAATCCGAAACATTTAAGAGACCTTCACGAATCGTGGATGAGCTAAATACCAACCGCTCACCTTTCAGTATAACCTAATTATGGCTGGGAGCTTAAAGGGGCTTTATAGGGCATAGTTAGATCACCTGGGTCCCGTTGGACAAAGTTTAAAATGCCTTTATTGTGTTACTAACAAAGGGGAAATGTTCGTACAGTCGCCATCAATATAAAGCGGCCGCCATGGTGCTCAAAATATCTGAACATGCAATTAAACAGACAGTAGGCTGTTTAAGGTGCTTACAAATATCTAAAGGTGCATTCAGACTAACGAGCATTCACTGATTTATCCCCCACTCTACGAAATTCGATCGTTACACCAAACGTTATTTGTTGATTTCGTAGAGCGAGGGATAGAACAGCGAATGTTCGTTTGGTCTGTATGCACCTTTAGTTTGTAAGCACCCTGGCCGCTTCGATATATCTGATGATGACTGTACAGTGAAAATAGTACATTACGACATAAGTGTGAAAAACATGACATTCTAAACGAGTGGCGATGTTTTAAAACACGACCGACTGCCTAGTGTTTTAACACGAGTTACGAATTTCGTTTTTGCACGTGTCTCGTACGAATTTTTTTAGTGCAGATGGCCCTCCGAAGTTTTGGATCTGACGTAAAATGACACACTTCTCGCACTAGAGTCTAAAAAAGGCACCATCTGTACTAAAGACTATATTTTTACGCACGAGACACGTGCAAAAACGAAATTCGTAACTCGTGTCGATTTAAAACACTCCCTATCGGTCGTGGTTTAAAACATCGCCACTAGTTTCGGATTTCCTGTTTTTCACACTTGTGTCGTAATTATAATTATGTATAGTCTGAAGTTGGTTGCTAGTTGCTAGTGGGTTTGTAAGTAAAGCAGCCCCTAAGGAAAATATATAAACATATGTATGCTTTCTAAAATATTTTAAATTGACCATTCCAAACATGTGACTACCAAACACAAAATTCTGAACACATGTAAACAATCGCCTAAGAGGGTTTCTATACCTAACGTAAGTTACAAATCTCAATAGAAATAAAAAAGTGATTCCCCAATCTGATAGCAACCGCCATAAATTTGTAAACAATTATTACTTATACCTCATCTCGTTTCATGGCTCAGAACCGGCACTGGTTCTTGGCACATTGCCAATACCCTTACCATTGTCCTCCTGTATATAGCAAAACTCACTATAATAATAACTAAATAAAAAAATTAAAAACAACCAACTTCAACCAATTTCTCTAAGATCCTATCATCTGTGGTTTCCAGGATTGGTTTCCTATCATCAAATCCTACTTTCTGAATGCAAATTATTGTAAATGAATGAAAATTACCAAAAGCGCCATATTACCTTTAACATTTGAAGAGATCCCTCGAACCTATTGTGAAAACACACATCCCTCGAATTCTCCAAGATCTCATCATCAGACCCCAACTTGGTGCCAACGGGACCATCTCGGGGTTATACACGTTCGATAACAAAAAAAATCTGTTCACGATTCTCGGAGATATCGGGTAACATACATACAACAAAAAAAATCGATTTGAGAACCTCCTCATTTTTTTGAAGTCGGTTAAGACTAGAGAACTTACTCACTATACAGGGTGGTCAGGGTGTAAGTCTTATATGGGTGAAGCTCTAAACGGGGGTTGGTTTAGGGCACAATAAGTTGTACTTACATTTAGATAACTTTTAATTAAAATTAGAGCAACAAAATTATCCGTATGATATGATTCGGCGCGCATGGTATGTATGCAACACTCTAGTCAAACGCTCGTTGACAGCTAATAGGTATCAAAAAGCAGATGACATAACTGCCATATCAATATTAACAAATGTAGGTATGCATTGCTGCTCCGAAAAATCTTTAAAAAAATTTAGGGGTCATAATTAATTGTAACTTTAAAAAATCTCGTAATCCATGATTACACTAATGAATCCCATGCCTGGTTGAATGTATCGTCCGTATTAGATCTACACAAGGTAGAACTCATACATGAAATATACGAACCAAGTAGTATTTAGAATGGAGGCATTATTATAGGCTTCGATTTCAAGTTTTAAATTCGTCGCCTTTTTCTACTTACGAGTTAGTTTACCAGGATGCTTAGCCAAGTTGCCAATCGCTAACACTTAGTAGCGTATCGTAGTTTTCCCTCCCTGTCACTCTTTCTTATTAGTGCGACAAAGACAGTTAGCTGCCTTTCGTTTACGATTGACGATTTAGCGTTAGCGATTGGCAACTTGTCTAAGCACCCAGATATAACAACTTGGTAAGGGTTTCCCGAAAGTTGCACTGCTCAAGTGCATATTTCACTTACGCTGCGACCCGGCATAAGATAAGCATAATTTGAATGCGCACTTATAACTGGAAGTTTACTTATACGCGGAATTCTTGAAAACGTTTCACCGGTAGCTTTAAGTTTGGTCAGAGAAATCTTTGTTCCTGTACTCATTTGTACCGTTGTACACATATTTGTACCTTGTACTTTTAACTTAGTAATCAGCTAAGTATTGTATGTCCCTTATTATAATTTAATAGACACATTGATAAGACCTTAAAGGGACAAACAATACTTAATGGAATTATAAGTAACGTGAGACTAAAACATATTAAAATATTATCGAACCGGGTTACTCACGTATTTAAGTCGATGATTGCTCGACATGTTTCGATCCATTAAGAGGGTCCTTGTCCGGAGTACCCCCGGCCAAAGCCCGACGCGTACTGCGGGCCTGCGCCCTGCTTGACCGACGACTCGACACATGTCGAGCAATCATCGACTTAAATACGTGAGTAACCCGGTTCGATAATATTTTAATACTTAAGGCTAGTTAAGTTCAATGTTAAGTGACATTTATGAATTAGGGGGTATACACTACACAGGTAGGACACTTACTTAAGTCCCTTCATGAATTGCATGATCCGTATATTTTTTAGGTTATCGAGATCTGTCAGATTAGCAACGTAGGTATCGGTTCATCATCATCATCATCATCATCATTAGCCTATTTCAGTCCAGTGCTGGACGGAGGCCTCTCCTATTAACTATCCGTATAGACACATTAGGAGGTAAATTCGCTCGCTCGATGAATCGCCACGCTGAAATGAATTGGCGATCGCAGTAATATGTCGTGTCGCTGCTGCCCATTATCAATCTACTATCAAGAATGGTTAGTGACACGTCCCAATCCCTAAAGTTAGGCGTCCACAGACCCGAATCGTACGCATCGGACGCATCGTATTTAGTATTCTTTGTATAGAAAGTCATACAAGTGCGTCCACTGTTCCGCACCGTACGTATCGTAATATCAGTGGAAGAAATACGATACGATGCGTCCGATGCGTACGATACGAACATGTGGACGCCTGGCTTTAGTCGGCTTTTAAATATAAAATAGTTGTATTCCTTCCTACCGCTGTCACCAAACGGGCAGTTGTGTACCAATGATAAAAGTTTAAGTTTTGACTAAAGCATTAAGCATTCTTCAAGACTTCAGATCTTCTAAACCGCCCCAGCTTTATACAAGCTTATTTATACATAACTTAAGCTTATATATATAACTAACTTTGTCCGCGGAAACTAACTTTAAACTTGATAATGAGAAAATTAAAAATGCATCCGCTTGGAATTATGTTACACGGTGTAGTTTATAAAGTGTACAATTATGGACCTTATTCCATTGAAATAAGTTAGCCATTAAAGTCATAATAGATTCTTAAGATTTAATAACGGGGCTGAATTCGTTTGGTTTATGCAATTTAAGTACTTTAGATCACTTCCCTGAGTCATTTTATGTTATTAAAATGAAAAATATACGCATTTACTATGAATTTATAAAAAAAAATGAAAAACTTGATTGCACTAAAAGCAAGATTTCAGTAATATCACGAACCTGTGCCCTGAGATAGGGAGCCCTGTATTACAGGACCTGCGAACAAATAAAACATGGAAGCCGCACGCCGGCACGCCATACTAAATTGCCTTTCAAAAACGGTCCTGAATTTTACTTGACAATTGTCACCCCCTGTTCAATGCATCACGGCAATGAATTAGAATGTCAACTTATAAAAACTTAAACCGCCATTTATAAATAGTTGTGATTGGTCCATCAAAGTTTTGATTGGCTAGGTATTCAATAAACATTTGTCAAAGATGTTGCGCCGAAATATGCGCGGTGTCACGAAAAGCGCTATGTCCTGCCCTCCTTGGCACAATTTTTTTGGGGCATTTTTGAGCTGGCGTTAGTCGTCCATGTTTTATATGATCGCAATACAGGACACAGTTTCACATTCCACAGATAACTAAGCTAACATATGTATACAAATTGTATAGATAGGTATTTTAACAATCTCAAACAAAGATCTTTAAAAATAAGCACCAACTGATATTTATGAATAAAAACGCCAATTTCGTAAAGAAACGTTATTTGCCAACTCATGGTACGGCTATAGGTAACCTAAAACGGGGTAAATAGGAATGGCGGGGTAAATAGGAACGTAGAGTAAACTGGTCTGTTAGCCTAAGACAAACAATCCAATTTAGAACAACAGATTTTTTCATATGCGTTATTCTAAACTGGACTGTTTGTTTGTCTAACAGACTAGTTTACTCTTCATTCCTATTTACCCCTTTTTACGGTGGTCGAAAATGTCGAAACTAAACAGCTCAAGACATCGCAAGGTGTCTCAACTTCCAAATGTTTTACCAAATGGGCAATCCGAATAAAATCCCAGTATTTACGTAACAACCATCGTAACTTTTAATACATTCCTAACTTTCGATCCGAGACAAACTTTTCAGCCGTAACTCTGAAACCCAATTCAAATAAATAAATTGACAGGCTAAATGACGTTTCCGTTGGTTTTAGATCTTTAAGTGAATATGAAATTAAAAGTTTAAAATTAACGGGACGGAATTAGATTTATTTTGAAGCAGAGACGAAAAGGCTTTTATTAATTGAATGAATGTAATTGTGTTTGGTGTTTTGGCACCTTCTATTTTAATAAATGAATATTTAATAATGCTAGGGATTATTTGATGTTTATTTCATTATTGTTTATTCCTAGTTAGTCGCGATTCTGTACAACACAATATTGAATTCAATTGAAGTTGAATAACATAAGTACTTTACTCATACTCATTTATTTGTAAAGCCAATTTACACGTCAAAATATAAAATACAATAATCAATCATAGCAATTTATATTTAAATTAAATTAATACATATAGTTACAAAAATCTCCATTAAGTGAAATTTTAATAATAATTAAATTAAATGTTTTTCTTAACAGTCATTATTTCTACACAATCTCGAATTTCCCAAGTCGCGATTCTGCGAAATGTGAATTACCTACATGCACATAGTTGAATTACTTACATATAATCACTCGCATCGTTAATTTCTTATTTTGGAGTGAGTGCAAAAAAATTGTGTAATATACAAAAAAACTTCGTTGAGGCAATCCTTTGAGAGAGGAGGGAGGAGGGAGGCGTTTGTCCAGCAGTGGACGTCTTCGGACTTATATGAATATAGTAGTGTTACTACTAACACAAATCATAATTTCTATTGTGTGTATAGTATTGTTATACCATTCTACTGGCTACTTCTTAGGAATGCATACTACTTTAATAAAACTTCATAAATCAAATCCGGGCACTAGTTACCTACTTCTTAAGTACAGGGAAAACGTAAGAGTAACAATTTATGGCACTGAAAATTCTTTACACACTTTTTCACTTAGCAAGTTTATGAATGTCATGACCCACCTCAGCAGAAAAGGCAATATTATGAGTGGACCATCGCCGATAGACTCCGTTTTACGAAGCAACTTATGGGTGTACGGTAGAACGGGGTGACTTAAGGAAAAAATGGGGTTACTTTGATAGATGTAAAATGACCATAAAAGTGTCAATTGAATTTTATTTATTGGTCCTATTAGGTTTTAAAGTGCCGATTAGACTCAACTGAAATATGACGTAAAAACATACAGTTAAAAACTAAGATTTCAAAGTCACCCCTGCATTTTAAAGCCACCCCGTTGTACGGTATTTTAATAGGCTTTAATTTAGTTTTCACATCATCAGTCTATCTCAGTCTACTGCTGGACGTAGGCCTCTCTTACTAACTATGCATACCTAATTACCTATAGATGATTTAGGTTGTAAATGCCCATAATCGCCACGGATAGACGATCGCAGTAATGTATCCACTATGATGACGATGACGATCATCAATTTTCTATCAGCACATCAATCCCTTAGTCGACTCTTACGACACCTGCGGGAAGAATTGGTTTAATTTTACCTGTCCCGATTTCTTGTCTAAAATTACCCGCTGAATATACAGGGTAATTTTTATTCACCGTTCAAATTTTAGAGGGTTAATTCTGAGTAAAAGTTCATCAATATGTCATGTTGATGAACTTTTACTATGGAACCGACATCCGATTCGAGAAAAACAAAATCTAATGTTCCATACGATTGAAAAGAGTGGTGGTTTTTCCATAACTATCGTACTTGTTTTTATGGAGTAGGTACTTGCATTTTGCATTTCCATTACAATCAGTTTTTTTGTAAATCGCTGGTGTAAACTAATGTAAAGTGATAGAAAGCCATACATTTCGTCTATTTTAAGTGATCTGTGCTCGCAACATTGGACTTCACTTTAATGACACACAAACATACAAACAGCGATGACAAGTTTCATTCCCACAATTAAAACCCATCAAAACTTCGGAATTAAGCACAGAAGTGTTAATTACCCATTAAGACTTGATGCAAAGCATACACACACAAGCCATTTTGACCTTTAACACGAACACTTTATGGCCAATATTGTTTGACAACGTAAATCTAGAAATATACTGTTCAGTCTTGCGAATTGCGACCTTAGTCTTTTGAGGGTAAAGCTGCAATTAGATGAGGAATTGCGTTCGACGATAGCCAAAGGTTCTACAAACAATGTCTCTGTCACACTTAACTACTAATTTACAAGTGCGACAAAGAGGCACAACGACGTGGTTCACGGTAGCAGACAGCCATATTGTATGAAACGAAGTGTACGTTGGTCAAGTGTTTTAAATGTTTATATGGTTGCCATCATAAATACCCCAACTCCTCCTGCGGGTGTCGTAAGAGTCGACTAAGGGATTGAAGTGTCTCTGACCATTATCTGATAAAAGATTGATGATGGGCAGCAGCGTCATCGTAGCACGTGGACACATTACAGCGATCGCCAATCCGCTTGCCCGGCGTGGCGATTATGGCATTTAGCTCCGAATGCGTTTATACGCATAGTTAATAAGAGGGGCCTACGTCCAGCTGTGGACTATCATAGGCTGATGATGATGATGATGATGATCATAAATACCTACCTACACAGGGCCAGCAAGCCAAGCTCGGACCACGATTGACATGTTGCCTCCCTGTCACACTTACGTTCGAATCTACAAGTGCGGGAGGGAGATCACACATCGTTCGCAATTTGTGGTCGGCCTTCAACTCGAAACTCAGAATCGTAGCGTATTTCGCGAAACCAATGCGTTTCAATTTCCAACTTTCATAAGTACCTACATATACAAGTATTGCTTGCCGCAACCTAGGAGAATCGAAATATTTCGAGTATCCCTTTTTTACTCAAACGAAGATATTATTGGAAAGATAAAAACAGATCCTCGAAAACGATTTTCGAAGTCCGCGGTAGAATTCCAGGAATTCAAGTAAATTAATTTGATCCATTTCGCAAATCCCACAGACTGACCGAAATAAACTTGTTTATTGTGTAGCCTTTGGCCGCCATTATTTGTAAATTCTCTTGGAACTAAAAGGTCATAAATTCCATAAATTTTAC
>JALPQI010021560.1:0-21615 GCA_025490895.1 Thaumatotibia leucotreta
ATTTGATGCCTTTAGCTTATATTTTCAAGTAGAAATGTGTACTTTTTTCAAATGAAAAACTGATTTATGGTGTTTGAAATTAATAGTTAGGCGTTTTCAAAAAAAAATCGCGAAAACCTGTTTTTTCCAGATCTGAATGTGTCTGGGCTCATTCGAATCAGAATCCCATGATTCGAAATTAACTAAATGAAAAAAAAATGTCCTATCAAAATTAAATTTCGTAACGTTTTTTTTGTGTGAACTTATTATACTCGATATGGTCTACCATTCGACGCCGTGCATTCATAGCGTTTTGCCATAGTATTTTATGTAAAATTATATGGAAAAACGCTTTATGTGGCTACCACAATCCTTATACCCTTCTAATTGGACGTCGTATAATTAATAATATACCTATTAGTCCGGTTCTCAAAAAATTGTAACCTGGGGACTATAATATTATTGCATTGTTATGCAACAACTACTATTACAGCTAATATTATAAGCGGAAATCTCTTTTCTATCTCTCTTAATAAAAAGAGACTTCCGCTTGTATTATTACTTATAATCTGTTATACAATATAACCCCTGTAATACAAAATAAAGATTTTGTTAACACCATTATTTAGAAAACCTTGGTATTACAATTACAAGCTTTTTAGAAATCCTAGTTCGGTTTTAAAATCTACCTTTCCAGGCTTGTCCCAGCCTTCACCATCCAAGCCATGCAGAAAAACACCAAGGTCATACCACCGAAGAAATGTGGAGTATTCGACCCTAAGCCCATAAAGCCATCCCAGTTCAGAAAGTGTTACGCCAGAGGAGAATTCCCTGTGGCCATAGAGTTCACGAACTGTGGGAAACGACTCAATTGGAAGGTAAGACCCTAAACTCTGTATTCATAAACGTCTTCTAAGGTTGCCCCCAAATCAATCGACGAGGAGTCAGCTTAAGCCGGTCGAAAGAAGATAATTAGAGTAAGAGCGAAAAATTCAAGTCTCGTTGGTCTCACAGATACGTGCCGACCCGTGCTGAACGACGTCTTTTTCACTCTTATGCCGTCGATATAAAGTGTTTTCCCCAGTTTAAGCCGATTCCGCGTCGAATGATTTGGGGAGACCCTTGGCAAGCTGCTTTCGATTTTAGCAATACGTCTGCAAGACGAAAAAAAATATGTATATGCTGTTCTGCTAGGGTTAGCAACGCCTATTTGCCTATACGGAGTGCACGCCATCGTGTCTGTCTCATTTTATGATAAAAGGCCAAATCTCTCGATTCACATGCATTATTTGTAATGAAGAGACATAATTAATAATTATTTCTCGACTAACATCGTACGGTCAGACGCATGCCAGCGATTCTTTGGATTTATGGCTGCCGTTTCATCTTACTGTGTTGTTATGTTTGCGTAACATGCAAGCAAGCATGTTTATCTATATAATGACGTAATTAATACCCTCGGATCGGAGACCTTATTTTCGAAATCAGTAGAGGACAAGGAATTATTCGTCTTTTTTGGAAACCAGGTTTCCTAATAAGAAATTAAAGTGTGTTTTAGAAACTCCTACCGAAAACGGAATGACAATTATTCTTTCCAGGTGGGTATCGTTGAATAGGTATTTTATAGAAAAATAAGGGTGTCAAAAGATTTTTTTTCTAGCGTCAATATTTTCGGAGATAACCGCTTATAAATAAAAACAAACTAATTTATGATACGTGGGTTCAAAAATATGAAAAAATCATAATTAGTGGCGTTATAGAATACCATAAAATCTACCATAATACCAAAAACTATTTCAAAAATGATCGCCCGTTTTTGAACAACTATGGAACCTTACACTGAGCATGGCCCAACGTACTCTTGGCAGGCTTTGATCAGTACCTTTACCCTTATTACTACATCACCATCACACCTTCTCATGTCCCAGGTCCCGATAGAAAAGCTGGACTTCCACCACTACCTGCCGATGTTCTTCGACGGTCTCGCCGAACCAGACTACCCGTTCAACTTCATTGTTGAGAACGGGATCAACGATCTCGTCACCAAGGGCTCCTACAAGATCCTACCTGTTGTGCCGCAGCTCATCATTCCTATCAAAAGTAATAGTTGAAACATACTTTTTAGTACAGATGGTGTGTTTTTTAGACTCTAGTGCGAGAAGTGTGTCATTTTACGTCAGGTCCAAAACTTCGGAGGGCCATCTGTCTGTACTAAAAAACGTAGTACGAGACACGATGTTTAAAACACAACCGAAGGGAGACACCCTTCGGTTGTGTTTTAAAACATCGCCACTCATTACGAATTTCATGTTTTTCGCACTTGAATTGTAATGTAGTATATCGTCAGTACTTAACCTTTTCGTCGTCTGATATATCAAACAATCAATATCCTCCCAGTATTCTCTCAATATCGGAGTCTGATAAATAAGACTAAGGTCTTATTTGAAATTTATAATTTCTAATTTGATTTTGATGAAAAATTCATAGCAGTCAAAAGGTTATAAAAACTCGTATCTGGTAACAACAAGCTTAGAGAAATATCGTAAAGTATATTTGTTGTAGACTTACATTTTCTATTTTGAATAGCAGATATGTGATTTTTTCAAAGTAGTGCTATCTCACTCCTGGAAACTGGACTTCAGTTATGTACGAGAGGGATAGAAACTATAGTCCCTATGACGCCCCAAAGCGGGGTAGGGATATTATGTTTTCATACCTTTGAGGATATTAATGTAGGTTTTATTCACAACAAAAGCTTGTGGTTAATGTTATTTATTCAAGTTCAGAAAATAAAAGGATCAAAATTGGTGCTCTTGACTTCTGGACTGAATGTTGAAAGTTTGAACCATTTGACCACCAAATTTTTTTTTTGACCTCCAAAGTTTTTAAAGAGCGTTTCACTTAAGAGTAATATATCATACACATGACAGTCATCTATAGGATACGATAGTTGTTTATTACAAAGCAGCCCGTTTGCTTATTTTGCACTTTTATCTACAACCAAAGAGAATCAAGGTAGTCTATTATGTATATTTTAATTCGAGTGCCCTTTAAACAACCTTCAATTTATTCACCAAAACCGTTCAGTTACCTTTGAAATAAATACCCTGTAAATTAAATCTCTAAGCAGGGTATCTAGTTACACGGGTAATGTTTAAAACAACTTGATCGAAGCAATCGAATACCGATCAGCGCTGTTTATAAGCGAAATAAACTTGAGTAAATATTTTTTCCAGTATAATTTGATCTCGTGCTTGACATTTAACAGGATTAACTTAACAAACTTGTGTTCTTTGTTTATCAGCTAGATATTTCGAATATAATAGTAAATCTTTATTTTCTAAAAACAGACGTGGAGATACATATCTTATTTATTGGTAATTTTAATTCTTTAATTTATAGAAACAATACTATTTACTTATTTTCACGTAAATATAAGATATTTTAATAAAAACTTAATTATCCGCAATTATTAATAACAATGTTGGTATTGCGCTGGTATCACCTCAGGTGTTAATAACATTGGAACAGCAATTTAACTACACATAAATTGAAAGAAAATTTCGAATAACGTTTTCGTAAAATGAACTAATCATCATCATCATCATCATCATCTTCTTCTTCTTCAGCCTATGATAGTCCACTGCTGCCGTAGGGCTCTCCTATTAACTATGCGTATAGACGCATTAGGAGATAAAAGCCCATAATCGCCACGCTGGGCAAGCGGATTGGCAATCGCAGTAATGTGTCCACTATGATGACGCTGCTGCTCATCATTAATCTTTTATCAAATAATGGTTAGTGACACTTAAATCCCTTAGTCGACTCTTACGACACCCGCAGGAGGAGTTGAGGAGCTGGGGATACCTAATTGAAATTGAAAAGTGATACCTACGTTATGCCAATTACGATATGCCTAACTGTTTTCATCTAAGGATCGCTTTTAATACTAGACCAACAAAACAGAGTTGGAAATTTGCTGAACTAAATTCAGGAAATTGAAAGAGAATGTTTACCTAGACAGGTCTTTGTTATTTGTAAGCGGATTATGTTCTACATATTGGACAAAACCTACGATGTGAATAGCTAAATTATTATTCGTGTACAAATTACAAATATCTTAAAATAAATAAATAAATGTAGTGATTAAATATTTTAGTGACGCGCTTTAAAAGTGGTAATAATGTTGAAAAATCTGCAAGATTTTCAGGAGTAGTCTTGATTTTAAAGTGGTATCAGCACAGAATGTTTAATTTCGCGATTTGTAGCCGGAGGTACGATCGGCTTCGCAATTTCAATTCTACCCCCGTTTTATAGTATCAGGTTACCGAAGTAAAAAATAAAGTGGGCAAAAATAAGCACAATGGATAGGTGACAAGCTTTTTCTCTTTCCTTTTCTATTTGTATTACTTAACAGATAATGAAATAATAATAATATGTTTTTAATTTAATTTCATTAGCTATCTTTTTTTATTGTAGTACCATTTGGTTATTTCATTATTAGTCGTAACTTAAACTGCATCATGTGACTTTTTTTACATTAAAATACATTCTTTAATTTTTTCGATAATAACTAAAGGTGCATTCAGACCAAACGAGCATTCGCTGTTCTATCCCCACTCTACGAAATCAATGAATCACGTGTTGTGTAACGATCGAATTTCGTAGAGTGGGGGGTTAGAATAGCGAATGTTCTAACCTCCCACTCTACGAAATTCGATCGGTACACAAAACGTGATTGGTTGATTTCGTAGAACGGGCGCTAGAACAGCTATGCTCAAATGCTCTTTTGGTTTAAACGCACCTTTAAACTATCTTCTCGTAAATGTTTCAAGTGTTTGAAATTCATACATTTAAAGGGCAATATACTAAAACATAAGGGCTATCAAAACATACGTTTGTTTTAATTCAAACATCGAAGAATGATTATGCAAAATTAATTGTATGGAAGACATTCTTAATTATAAAGATTGAGGGTCCAGTACCCAAAGGCTATTATAAAAGCTCCGCTCTCTGTCTGTTCACCTGTCACCAGGCTGTATCTCGTGAACCCTGCTAGTTAGACAGTTTAAATTTTTACAAATGCTGTATTTTTGTCGCCGCTATAACAACACATACTAAAATGTAGAAGAAAATAGATTTATAAGTGGGCTCCCAAAAAATAAACGTGATTTTTTTGCACGTTTTTTGCTATTTTATGATAAATTGATATTGGTCCGACTCGCGTTTGGCCGGTTATTATTTTAATTTTAATTTACAGACGCCCTGTCAACGAAGAGGCCATCCGTGATATGTCACACGCTGAAATGCATCCAGATGATTGTCACCGGTTCAGACAGGGTGGGAGAGGCGTTCGTGCCGTACTACAGACAGATACTGCCGATTCTGAACCTGTTTAAGGACAAAAACTGTAAGTACCGATAACAATGAAAACGGAATTTCACGGCACTATTCATTTATCATGAATAATATTTGTTCCTTGGTCATAGCTGTCTATGTATTTAAGTATCTATACAGGGTGTTTTTTTTTCGACCGTTCAAATTCTACGTAGTGAATGTGTAGGTCATACTGACCAACTTTTACTATGGGGACAAAGTCGAAATCGCGAAAAAAAAATCAGCTGTTTCATACATTTCGGCCGGCGTAATGCCGCCAATTTGTGATGTCCCAAGATATTTATTTTATTTATTTATTGTTCCAATTCGCAAAAAAATACTCAATACCTATGTTCAAATTATCACATCGCGTGATGTCATGATTACATCATCAGCCTATTTCAGCACACTGCAGGACGTAGGCCTCTCCTATTAACTACATAATTATGGACGCATTAGGAAGCAAATATACCCATGAATTGATGGCCAAGCTAAAGGTGCATTTAGACCAAACGAGCATTCGCTCATTCTATCCCCCACTCTACGAAATCAACGAATGTCAACCAATCACGTTTTGTGTATGTAGAGTGGGGGATAGAATGAGCGCATGCTCGTTTGATCTAAATGCACCTTAACACAAAGTATAATTAAACTCATTAACTATTATTTCGGCCAAACATTCTTCCATAAACATTAACCAGGACCCTCTTAAACCCTATCCGAAACCGCTTCATTTGTCTCCCATCAATCAAGCATAATCGACAGATCGGTATATTGTTTCCAGGTTTTAATAGACTTGTCACGCGATAGATTAATCGCGAACCGCGAGCTGACACCGCTTACCGGTTTTCGGAGTTCGATGGGAGGTTTAAAATTTCGAAATAAATTACGTTAGGTACTCTGTTTTGGGAAATGTGATACTTTTATTAAAACCTCAATTTGATTAGTAGTTGGTAGATTAGGTTTTTTTTGGTATCATGTGTACGTGTATCAGGTTTTAATTTTTATTCCGCATAACGTATGTGAAACCCTGAAATTGCAGGCAGGTGGTTGCTTTAAAGTAGGAAAAATATGTAATAGTCAATCTCTTTTGTTGGCCTTCGTTGCTATGGTTAAAATATGAGTAAGAAGTAGTTATATATTAATATATTATGGAGAAGCTCACTTCATCACCACAACATCAACCGATAAACCTATGTAGGCTATTAAAATGCAAGGCTCTCGTATATTATTATCTGTGCCTATAGATTACATTAGGAGTTAAATGCCCATAATCACCATGCAGGGGAAGTGGATTTGCGATCGCAGTAGTGTGTAAGATAAATAAATACTGACACTTTTCTTACACAATTCCTTAGTAGACTCTTACGACACTCAAAGGCTTGGTGTGGTGATAAATTTATTCTTACTGTCGTCAACACAACGGCCAAAGTAACCAAAAATTATTGTTTTTGTCTTTTTATGGCTACACGTTTGGTACACCCGGCTAAGCTAAGATCGGATCTAATATAAGATCGGATACCCGTAATAACTACTAAAATAGTAGTATTTTTCCTCACTGGCTATATTATGCATGACGCCATTTCACCCCGCCCCTCTCGCTAGTATGCAGCAACCGCTCAGCCGGATCAGTCGTGAGCTACGAACGTTTAAAAAAAAGACATTTTTTTCGAGAAATTTTGAAGATCCGATCTTTAACAAGGAGCTATGCACCTTCTTCTCCTTACTTTAGAGTTAAAATTAGATACTAGTCCGATCTTAAGCCAAGAAGGTTTTTCGGTTGGGTGTCTCGAAAAAAAAATAGTGCAAGTTTGAATGTCGATTACTCCTAAGCTATTCGGCTGAGCGGTATCAAGTAAATTTATATTGAAAGCTTGATTTCTTTTCTATCACGTTCATTACACATCAGCCGGTAAAAATTAGTGAGAATAAATTTATGATTTTTTTGTGACATCCTTTCAACTCATCGAAAAATAGTCCGGTCTTACCCGGGTGTACTTTACTGATACAGGATTTTATTAAGTAAAATTGAATAAATCCCTTCAGGTTCAAGGACTCAACTCGAATATTTTAAGCTTCCAATCTCTCATGGCCTAACCATGTTAATATTTCTGCCTATCAATTTTACAACACGCCCACAAATGCGCCCTCTATGGGTGAAATAATTGAATTACTATCCACTCCATGCACGCAGGAAGTTCGTGAGCCTCACAAAACTGCGTTACTGTGCTCCTACCATGTGTAAAATCTAGTGAATTCTAGTGTTCTAAAAAACGGTAATTTCGAGGTATAAAGACTCGAATTATTTAGAGGTCAATCACTTTTTTCACGTCACTCGTTGCTATGGTTACATTTTCCTTGGTCGCCCTTAAAATCACAGTTCAAAAGCATTCAAATTGACAAGATTTTAAATTTTTTTGCAATTATTTTATGCATATTATTATTCTCCTCGCAAAAACCGTGTTTGCGGCGTTTCAGTCGTTAAGGGTCGAAACGATTAGTTCTAACGTAATTTGTAGGGAAAGAGCTATACTAAGGAATGAGTAATATTCACCTCTCGTTGCTAAGTAAGAGCTCCGTAGCCGTACCATGACTTAGCATGTATCGGTAACGTTAGGTTTTACTTGATACGTAATACGTCAGTGCGAGAGCAATAAAATGCATTACGCAATACGTATCAAGTAGAACCTAACGTATCCTTTGCTTTTCTATTACCTATACGCCGTTTATACTACTGTTTCTAATACCTATACGCCTGTCGTTATGCAATGCACCGTGCCAATAAACATAATACCTAATATATTAAAAATTTGACCAGTAACTTTTACTTCCCGGCTTGAAATGTATAATTTGCTATTTTGTATTGATATTATTAGAGTGAGATTGCTGCGAATAAATTCATCAAACCCGTGGTAAGGTGTCTGTAATTAGATTTACTACCAATATTAACAAGCGTTCCTGACATTTTAATACGTTTTATCGTGTAGGCTTTAAAAGGAACGCTAGATATTTTTTATTATCATGGCCATTGATTACATATAGATTATTGATTATTTTCTATTTTTCTATTTCTATAAATGCATATATTGTTCTTAGTCGCTATGTAAAAACGCAAAATACCAGACGTGAATAATGAAAAAGGTGATTCATTTTTTATGGTCAGTTATGATATGATGAACTACAAGTAATACAAACTTTAAGTTTAGGTCACAATAAAGTGAAAAAATACAAAATACAATAAATGACATTGCTCAAAAATTTGCTCCAGTGCCCTTCAATCTTTTCTTTATCACCCGTTGCTATAGCTACGGTCTCTTAGGTCACTCATAAAATCAAATCACAGTATAATAGCATACAAATTTACAAAACAATGATTTTTGACAAAGTTACGTGACCTTCCCATGGTTAATCAAATGATCACAGACTAATAATGTTTGCAAAACATGCCAGATAATTTCTTCTAGCATATCACTACTTTTGTACCCTGAAAGACAAGACAGTTACCAATATGATTGTTGATCCAACCAATCAAGTTAAGTTAAAGTCAAAAATCATTTATTCACGTACCTACGATTTTTATGTATTTATTCAAGATAAAAAACAAATGACTCTTCATTTAATTGTACAAAACCAAGGATGTCCATTGTGCCATCCTCATAATTGTTACAGTCTGCTACATCTCATATTTGGTTTCCAGTAAACATGGGAGCCGGGATCGACCACAGCTCCTTCCGGCGAGAGAACGTTGGGGATCTGATAGAGGAGACACTCCAAATCCTCGAACGCTACGGGGGACCTGATGCCTTCATCAACATCAAATACATGATACCAACCTACGAGTCTTGCATACTCAATTGAAAATCAGTATTTTGTACTCAAGGGATTAGGGAGAAGTAAATGCCAGTATTAGTTGTAGATATTCCGCTGTTTAATGACACTCACATGAAAGTCTTTCATACTCTATTGAAAATCAGTCTTTTGTACTCAAGGGATTAGGGAGAAGTAAATGTCAGTGTTAGTTGTAGATATTCCGCTTTTTAATGACACTCACACTCACATGTAAGTCTTTCATACTCAATTGAAAATTCAGTCTTTTATACTCAAGGGATTACGTAGAAACAAATGCCTGTGTATAATACGATAACTTGTTACTCACATATGAGTCTTGTGGATTCAACTAACGGTTGCTCAGTCATTTCTAGTCGTATCTACTCCAAAGATATGCTAGAAAAAATGCTTGTGTTTGAAAATAATAGACTTTACATCACATACATGGCATATAAAGTCGTTCGTACTTCTTTTAGTAAAAAAGATTCATAAAATGTTCATATTTAATGAGTTTGCTAGACGAACCAGCAGTCTGTGTTAATATTAATGATAGATCTCATGCCATTTATTTGACATACATTTTTGAGTCAAACGTACTCAACTTGGAGTTACTCAGTCCCTGGTACTCAAGGAGTCGCGAATATCCGTGCGAGTTGTATTGGTAAATGGACATTAATGGACTTACGCATGAGTCCTGCGTACTCAACTAAATATTACTTAGTCCTTCATACTCAAGGAATTTGCCAGCCGATACAAATTCCTATGTTAGTGTTAAGAGACTTTACACTCTATCCTAATTAACTGAGTAGAAATGAAATAGCAAATTAACCTTTATTGGGCTATGCTTTTGGTGTCGTCTCGTAATTACTTAAATATGCTTATGTCATTAATTTGAGCTAATGGGTCAGTCTCGTTTTTTTTGTTGTTATTCTGTCACGTCTTCCAGGGGACAAAGTGGTATAGTTTTCTAGAAGAAAGTATGCTGCACGCACTACTAACATGATTAGTAAGTGACCCACCATGGTAAGGTCACGTAACTGGACGGATTTTTATTTTGTCGTAGTTTTTAAAAAAAAATCAAATTTGGATATTTTCATATTTTTTCTACTCAGAATCGCGATCTCTTTTGATCCTCATTAGCAGAAAAAAGTTTCCCGAGAATCCCATTCATTTTTTGTCTTCCACTGAGTTACGGTCGAAGAAAGTGTATGAAAAATAGTAACTCAATGGAATTTTTTTTGGGGCACTTTTTTATTTCTGTTAGGATCGAAAGAGCTCGTGATTCTGAGTAGAAAAAATGTAAAAATATCCAATATTGGAAAATTATAAAAAAGACAACAAAATAAAATCTGCCCACCTGTCAAATAATCAAACTTTTGTATAATTGTATAATATATGAATATGAATTAAAGGGTAACCCAGGAGACATCCACGGTAATGTGTGACATAAAAAACGTGATTGACCCTAATTCAATTTTATTTCACTTTGTATTTCGACATAATCTAAAAAAAATCGCTGGTAATTTATTTACAGTATAGTATTTAAAATCGGACACTCAAAAAAGGGCGCTAAACATAATATGTGAGTGAGTTTAGTGAAACGTCCCACTTTGTCGTTTGTCATAAAGCCGCTTTGTCAGTTTATTCATATGAAGATACAAGGAAATCTCGTCTTTATGGTAAGCGACAAAGTGGGACGTTTTACTAAAAACTAACACATATTGTTAATGACTGATTACTTGTAGATTTTTTATTGTATTGTTAAGTTTTGTTTGAGTCGTTTTTATTATTAGCAAACTACATTATTGTAGTATTTATAATGCTGTTTTTTAATAAATGTTTCGTGTACACTTTATTGTGTATTTTCATTTCAAAATATTCTTCAAGATATTTTTATTTTTTGACAGACATCTAGAGCAGTACCTATGTAATAATATTTTACTGTCCAGCGAAAAATAAATTTAACCTTTTCTTCAACTCCGTTACTTATCTTTTCGATTTTAAGGCGAGGTAAGCGTAGAATTCCCGTTTGTTTTTTTCAGTTTTCTCAATAATACTACTTCCTTATGAAGTAAAACTTATATATGTTACATTTGAGAACTTGATCTATCGCGCATGGACTACTATTAAGTATTTAAACAAACTTCGCCCTATAAAAAACGATCCCAAACAGAGGTCTAATCTCTGCATGAAAACTCATTTTGCTAAGAAACTACATAACTTTACCAAGAAAAAAATATATCAGAAGAAACGTCAAAGTCTGTGTCAACGATTAACAAGAAGAAATCATTAATATTGTAAGAATTATATTTCATCTTACAAAATATGTGAAATTATTCTCCCGGATCGCTCCTGCTGTCATCTTTCAGTCCCAATCGGGACCTGTTGGAGGGAGGACGTACGTCAATTTTGCGCACCGCTGTCGTCAACCAAACTATCTTTAAGATTGGTGTGATAACACATAAAAAAATGTTATCATCACTGGGGCTTCGGAGACTGAATAAACATAAGTGGTGAGTGACTAAATTAATAGAATTATGTTATTCAATATATTAAACCAAAACAATAACAAACATATTACACAGTATAGATAAAAACAGTAGGATGACTACTGGTGATAAGACCATGACACATTTTGACATGACGAAAATAGTGAAATAATTAAGAATGGTACCTACTCGTATCTATTAAAAATAGGATTTTATATCCATAATAGTTCGTTATCATCCAATAAAATTTTAAAAACACAATTTATTTTGGAATTCGAATTATTTTATGAAATGTTTTGCAAGCAGTCGCACTATATTGATTTAAACTTTCACGACTATCACTCATATTTTAAATACAAACGGGTCCTAATCGCGTAAACTTACGTTTAATTATATCCTGACGTTACACCCGTGGTCGCAGGCAGATATGAGTATCAATAAAATACTACTAATAATATACTATCAATTAAAAAAAATATGGAAAATAATGCGAATTGTTACGAAACATACCGAGAATTAGTACATTTCGATTCTAGTGCGAAAAAAATGAAGTACTAAAGGAGTGGAGATAAATTAAAGCACGACCGAAGGGAGTGCTTTAAATCGACACGAGTTACGAATTTCGTTTCCGTACGTGTATCGTACGACGTTTTTCAGTACATATGGCTCTCCGAAGATTTCGACCTGACGTAAAATGAACCACTTCTCGCACAAGCGCGTAAAAATGCGCAATCTGTACTGAAAAGTAAGCTTTTCATAAAAAAATTGAATGGAAAAATATACGAATGACTAAAGTTGCTATAGGGAATGGCGCCCACTATGTTACATTTGCATGAAGGGTAAATTAATAAAAAAAAAAAATTTACTTGATAAATGTGATCTATTATCTATACCAATGATATGGTACATATATAAATATACTTATCATATATATATATACTTTTTCACCGTTACAATAATTGTAACGGTGAAAAAGTAACCCTGTATAATAACACAGATAAACTTGACCATGTACAGTGATCGTACTAATAATGTGGATGACATTAAATCACCTATATAATGTTTTCAAAAAATATTTTTACTAAAACGAAAGTGTCATTTGAAATAAGTAAGTTGAGTACATAATGCCGTTCTTTTACTAATGTTTTAAAATACACAATTGAATGTCGAATTTACAAGAATATTGTTATAATTTACCCTTTTTGGAGATACGTGACAAAAACATGTACGTGCTGTGATCAAAACATACTAAACATAGAACCAACATTCAAATGCATTTTGGAGATAACACAATATATCAGAAATATAGAGCCAAAGAAAACGCAAATAGTATTAAAGACTGTATCGTTTATTATAAATACAAGTTTAACCTGGTCTAACTTTTGAAATATGTATTATTTTGCGTTTCTGTGTTCTGAATGTATGGTGTGTACGTAATGTATGCTACTTTCCAAATTGTTTCTTTTAGGGGCTTTATCGTGCTTAAAATATTGCCTATCAAACGGGTGCCTGTCGTGTTGCATAACGTCGATTGTCCTAAAATTTTTTGGCCGAGAATGTTTGGCATAATGTTACATGGCATACTACTTGTTTAGCCTACTTAATTTTGCGCATACACGTTTAAAATACCTACACCATATTTATTCTAATACTCATTACTCGAACGCCAAATGACCTAAAGCATAATAATCCTAATGTTCATTGTAATAAATATTGTTTTCTCTACTACTCGAACTGTCAATTTTCACTGCGCCTACTTTTATCATGTCCGAAATTTCATTCAAAAAGGCATTTTAATAACAACATGCAAAACATTTGAACAACAGGGTGAATGGTTAAAAAAATATTCAAGTAATAAACTAGGGTAAAACCGACGTGGATTGGTTAGATTTCGAAGCTAGGGCGGAGTGAATGGCGTAGTCTTTAAATACTTAAGTATTTTTAATCATATGTTTACACATCCTCATACTTACAAAACCAAAAAAAGGGGGGACGGGGGGCGAAGCCTCCACCAGGGGGGCTCGGGGGGCGAAGCCCCCCGCATTAAAAAAGAAATAACCTGAACCTTCCCCTACCTTAACCTGGATAGGTTCGTTAGGTACCTTTTATCCCTTAGAGCGGAAATAGAAGCCCCGCGCAGCGGGGCTTCGTCGACCGGTTCCCAGGTCAAAATTGCTCACTTAAATTCTTTGGACAACAGGGCTAAATATTCAGTAATAATTAAGTATAAGAAATCAATTTTTTTTTAAATTAGTTAAAGGTAGGTAATCACTTTTAGTACATTAAATAGTAGGAACATCACCATTATGAACAATAATTTTTCGATACATATACATTAGACACAAAGACCATTAGGACAAACAATATTTAGGAACAACCAAGTTAGGATTAACAATTTCGTCATAACAAAAATATGCGCAACAATGTTTATGCCATACATTTTTCGGCGTAAAGTTGTTATGCGACAAATTTTTCGAAATAAAAATATTATGCCACCCGATATAGACCCCTATCAAACGTATTTCGGACAAACTTATACAGCTGAATGTGAGACTATTTCAACGACTCCATGGTACTATTTTAAGAAGCAATAGGTCAAGATGCTACCCGAGTATATTATCTAAACGGAGTCTTCATTATTCCCCAATCAGGCATACACAAATAAAATGTGGTGGATTTTATGTTTTACATAAAATCGGATTTTTACACAACGTTTTAGATGCCCTTCACTTTCTTATGCGTGCGAGAACAGCGAAGCAGCTATAAGAATCAGCCATACATAAAATCCTTATTGAAACACCATGGGCTTGATCCATAGTTAGAACAGGTAGATATAAATGCTCCATGATAGTTATATTAGATGTCAAAGTCAAAATACACGTAAGCTACATACCATATTCTCTTTAAAGTATCCTTTCACAAATTCAGGTCATTTTTTTGGGCAATATAAGAGCTATGGCAATATCTAAATGTTTGACATTACGAAGCACATGAAAGCGTGTCTTTCAAAGTACGATTTTTTTGTGTGTGATGTCGTCTTTTTCGCAAAACGTAAATTTTCTTGTAATACGAGTAAATACTTGTCCGAAATATTTTTTTATTACTCAGGAGATCAGGATTTTGGATTGGGTTAGTTGTGTCTAAGGGTCTCACCAAACCAATCGACGCGGAGTCGGCTTTCGCCGAGTGTTTTACACCACACTATTCGCATTTAGCCGATCGACCGTCTCCGCGGCTGAACACCTGCGTTAAGCAGTCTCAACCTCCTTACGGCCGCCGAAACGCTCGATCGGCTGCGATTTGCTACCGCAACAGTTGTAAAGCGGCGGTCGGCTCTCCCGTGCTCCGTCCTGCCGTCGAGACGTCAGACAGCACGCGTACAGCCGCTGAGTCCGACGAACAGATAGATAGGACAGCGGGTGATCGGCAATCGTAAATCTCATTTTTGGAGACTAGTTGTTAGTAACTAGTTTGAAATTGAACAGACGTGTATGATTACGACAGTATTACTTCGTGTTGTCAGATCTATTGCAGATTTTAATGTGGGTAATAATTCAAATGAATAAATACAAACGCATCAGTAGCTACTTCGGCCGTCATCGGCTCTTTTCGGCCGTCGTCAGCTATGTTCGGCCGTCGAAGACGCTGAACGGCTTCCGCCAGCTCTGACCGGTCCTTATCGTAGGCACTCGGCCGTGATCGGAGCCGTTCAACTCTTTCCGGCACCGTACGGCGGTATTAGGAGATTTAGGAATGCGAACGTGTGCGTTAGGCTGCAAACGGGGTCGTACGAATGCGAACAGCTTTACGGCAAAACGCCGTTTTCCCGTCGAAAGACGTCGTTTCGCGCGGGCCGAGCCGATTTACGTTGTCCTCGCTCTTATTGCGTTGACATAAAGCTTTTTCCGTACGCGATTAGCCGAAACGGCGTCGACTAGTTTGGTGAGACCCTAATCCAGATGGTTTACGTCGAGTTTCTAGGATGAAATGTGTACCTTATTAAAGCAGTAATTAGACACATGTATGTTTTTATATAAACATGTAATATAAAAAATTATGGCCAAGTAAAGTCGTATTTATAATAAATGATACACCCTTTAATATAGGCCTCACAAATTTTATGAAAGCAGCAAGTATACCCTGGGTGTAACTACAAAATACAATCAATACATCTTTCATCCTGTATAAATGTAATGGATTTACTCGCGATTATTATATTACTTTGTGAAATATGCAGCACGGAAGCTTAAATAAAAGCATTATCCTATAATGCAAAATTAGGTACGTTATTTTTGCGTCATCTGCATGATTAGTTCGACCCCTGATCATCATGTATAATTATATACTTTTTTCGTGGACAGTCCATCAAAAATTTTGAAAATCAGCATGTTTGCATCATTTTTGATACGCATTATAGGACCGCGGATCTATAACGAGTTTCGTATTAAATATTAATAGGATAGTCTCGCATCCGTGTATTTTCTAAATTTACCGTCTACTTTACACATGGCTTGCTAGAGCTTGCCAGATTATAAATTAATCACTTATATTATTATTATGTTACACTATGTCGTTTCGATTAACACTAGTCACATAGTTGTAGTACTGTAAATATTTTCACTATGAGTATTACAGTATCACGTCATCATTGACGGCGACTGTCACGGGTATTAGCGGAGGCTGGATGACTCTTAAAACTAGCGTTGAGAGGTCAAAGAATATGGCCTTAAATTCAGTTCAGCTATTTTTGTGTTTTGCGGTAATAACTATTTCCCAATACTTTAAAACTTATAAACAACAAAAGGTTGGAAAATAAACAAGTTTATTATTTTCTCCGTTCAAACCTCTCATACTGCCTCGGACTGGGTCCCATTTGTAAGAATGTCTATTCGTCATCGACATGTACACTGCTTTTAAATGTGACGTTTTCTATCAAAAGGGATCTAATTGTAAATGGGGCTTACGTCACGTGACGACGCATTTGGGTTTTGTAAATCGTTGATAAATAACAACAATAAGCTACTGCGGAAGTATTTGATAATAATGCACTAATGCACTGCTTGTTTGCATGATGGCATGTAGTTTCTTCCATTCATGCAATATAAATATAGGTATCACGATATTTTCCCAGCGGGAATAAGAGCTTGACATAGTTAAACATCTACATAACTGCTATTGATAAGATTTAAAGTAATAGTTAAAAAAATTAAGTTACGAGATTGGAAATAATATTCAAAACAACACATAATTTATCTTATATCATGTATTCACTATCTATCAAACCAAAAACGAATATTAATAAAAAAAATGTTTCGGCAAATAAAACATTCAATAATGTAAGTAGCATAATTTTGCATTAGACTAGTGTGACTGAAGAGACCGTAACCATGCTAATAATAACAGAAAAAAGCTGTTTCACCCAAATATAAATTATCTCACATAATCAATGTCACCGTATTTTTTAAATAGAAGACATCAAAATATCAAAAGTCGACGAATCGAGCGAGCGCCAAACGGAGACAACTCCACCTTGTGTCACGTATCTCATACGAGACCCTTCCAATATTGCAGCAACCATTGCGCCAGAAAATTGCTCTTAAACTCTAAGCAATATTACGGTTGTTATTGCATGTCGAGTCGTCGCTTACATGCTGATGTGAGCTGACATTTTGTTGTATTGAAATTGTTTAATAAAGGCACTTTCCGTGATAAATTAATTGAGAACTTTGAACACTTTAATATTTTGCGTATGCAGAATGATTTACGTAGAAGCCATGCGTAGGGAGCAACAATATACATACAGTAACTCATTTAATTTGCCGGTAAACAGACAAATCATCATCATCATCATCATCATCATCATCAGCCTATAATAGTCCACCGCTGGACGTAGGCCTCTCCTATTAACTATGCGTGTAGACGCATTAGGAGGTAAATGCTCATAATCGCCACGCTGGGCAAGCGGATTGGCGATCACAGTAATATGTCCACTGTGATGACGCTGCTGCCCATCATCAATCTTTTATCAGATATTAGCCAGGTACACTTCAATCCCTTAGTCGACTCTTACGACACCCGCAGGAGGAGTTGGGGTGGTGACAAATGTATTCTTACTGTCGTCACCACACGGCTTCCAATACAACAAATAACAGACAAATATAAGGAGTAAAAAAGATTAATTTTGGGATTGTAATTATGGCGCCGAGTACTTTAACAAGTCAGCATTCCACCCATACATTCAAACTTGCATTCCATACAGTGCAATACTAAATTCATATTAGGAAACTAATCCGCGATCCCTTTGCTGGCAAAATCGCATGGGCGGATATCCGAATTGGCCCGTCCAACACTGAAGGGATTTGCTGTATATATGCCCCCTGTATAGAAACGTTAATAATTCTGCTTCACAGATTGTAAATTGCTTCTCTCTGGTTCATCTAAATATTGACTGACCTCAGCCGTAGTTGGGAGATTAGAACAGTAGGTCAAGCGTTTATTGTTGGAGTAACAAATACATATAAAGTGAAGTGGAGCCATCTACTGTGGAGATATAGTACGAATAAAGAAATTTTCTGTTATAGTATGACGTCTAATTCAGTTTCTTCATCCTTATATACCAGAAATAAAAACATTTATTACAAAAGTTAATAAAAACTATAAGGCACTTAGTGTCAATAGTATTAGACACATTTGTACAATCTCGGGTTATGACGCTAACTCTCAGGTTAAGTTTGAACTGTGATAGAACCCCGTGATAGTTGCTTAGTGGGACGTGTGTTAGTTTAAAATATTACTATTTTTTTGGAGAAGAACGTTTTATTTTTACTTTTATTTAACATAAATAACATTATTATATTTTAATAATTTGATATTGTCAGTTCCTGGTGATTCCTCGTTGTTTTAATTTCCATTAAAAAATATGAATTTGTGGTGGAAAATACAATTTTGTGAAGGTGCTGTCTTAGAATCTGTATACTGCCCGGGTCACGCCAAAGCTGTGTCAGCAAACAACGCTGCCATGTTATACTGCACGTACACTGTGCGCTGTACTGTATGTAATTAAGTCGGTGATGAAAACTAGGCAATCGGGAGTCAAACGTGGGAGGTGTTATTGCAATTCAAATCTGCATTGGCAGGAAAATAGGTAGAAATGTTGTTGGGTGGTGTAATTTGAATTTATTGCTGCTGTCAATCACAATAATTTAGATGGATTTATAGGCACATTTTGAGCATTTTTTTGTACCCTGCTTTTTGTTTGGTTTTTATAACTTTCAATATGATTTCCACTCATAATCACAAACTCGTCCAATCCCGATACGAGTTTTTTTTTGTCCCAAAGTTTTTTCCCATTTCGTTACAATTTTTTCATACATTTGGTATGGCGGTAGCGGAATGGAAAGTTCGAGAAATTTATGTAAATATTGGTGAAACATTTTTCTCCTATTATGATCAAAAGAGCTCACGATTTTAAGTAGAAAATAAAAAAAAATACCTATGTTACAAAAAAGGGGGTTAGACAACTTAGAAAACAAAAACCGTTTATATTAAACGCAATTGAGTATATCAGTGAAATGAATATTAATAGTTATACCCGCTTGTGAAATCACCAATAGAAGGTGAATTATCTGAACAGTCTAAAAACAATCATCTATACTTACTCAGCAACAAATAATTGATGACTGAAATGGAAATAATAAGTTGATTACAGGCAACTATCAGTGTTTCAATTGCCTGCCTGATTTACGAAATAAGAATAATAATCAGATCAATTTGACAAATTGATTGAATTACTCGTAAGGACATGATAATGTTGTTGTTGTATTCTGGCCATTTTTCCGCAACTCGACATCAAACGTGCCTATTTTGCGTGGTTCCAACGCTGGCTCAGTACTTGTTGTAGACTTCACATTCACCGTTGAATTTTTTTGCAGGTGTATGCAGGTTTCCTCACGATGTTTTCCTTCACCGTAAAGCACTAGTGATATTTCGTACATAAGTTTTGAAAAACTCATTGGTACGAGTCGGGGATTGAACTTACGACCGACACGTAGCAGCCGTAAGTTTTACCGCTAAACCACAAGCGCTCACATGATAATGATAATTTTATTTCAAAAATAAAAAATAACAAAAGATTGTTTAATTTTTTGAAGTACTGGATTGTAATTTTAATTAAAAAATAATAACAATGAAACAGACTCTCCTTAATATTATAATGGACCTTTAATAGTTCAGGGTGCACTCGTCACGAAAATTACCGTCTTGATTGCTTCTAAGATAAATTATTCGCTTTTTGAACTCACTGAAGCGGTGGGTGCTGGAAGAGATAGAAAGGTTTCTGACGAAGTATACAACTATTGTGGTTTCCAATAAACTGTAACTGAGCTAACAGTTGACGTTCCTGTGGACATTTCAAAAGCTAAGAATAGAATTGAATAATATTTATTTCAGAACATGGCTCCACAGAGGGTTAGTTACATACATAAATTTAAATGTAAAAAACAAAGAAATTTAAAATATATATATATTAAAACAATAGTTTAACCTAAATTGTACAGTATGTCGCCACAAGATAGACTATCCGTCTCTCTTTTATTCATAGAGTTAGTAAAAGATGAAAAACCTATCTCGCGGCGACATACTAACGTACCAATCATGTGCTAAGCATACTGAACTCATGAGCAGAATATTGAACAGTCGTACTTTTCAGCAATAACATTTAGAATGCTGTTGGAGCTCTCTGTCTGATTTGTCACAACAGAGAGCAATCCTAACAGTGACAAAAACGTGAAATTTTCGATTTATTTTATCGTGTAGGTAGGTACCGTATTTTTAATCTATAATTAGCACACTTAATATCCTGTTGGTGATTGATAAGAAAAACTTTTTATTACTGTACTACCAACGTTTGATATATGAATCATACCCAAATAGCTTTCGCGGCTGCACTGACTGAGATGGGTGGTCGAGTGGTTTCAGGCTCAACTTGTCCCCAGTGCCAACTGAGCTAATAATGTTTGCGACGAAAGATAAAGCACAAATACTTGTTTATTAAACGAAGAATGAAATAATGTTTAGTTTTGATCAACCTGTCTGCTCCATTTATATGTAATATTTATGATACATACATAACAGAAGTCTCAGTAGTGTTTCAAAACATAATTATAGGAGATATGTCCAAAAAATTACATGCATTGTAAGTTAACTAAATGACAAGAAATATTGATTTCGGTTTGTCCAAAAGAATTACAAGGTAAAAACTATTCAACTCTGTTCTAGTAAAAAAAGAAGTTTGAAGTAAATACATATCTACTGCTATATAGGACTATGGGCCTTAGAAGGCGGATAGTTTTATTGTCGCATTCAAACATTGCCGCTTCAATTGGCTTTAGATCAGCGTCGCCCCCGTTATAAATGTTCGGCGACTAAAAAGGTGTCGTCGCCTGCAGCCGTCTGATAATACAATCCGCTGTATTCATATTTATACATCTGCGAATTTTGCCGAAGCTTTGCACGATTTTGGGACTCGGGATTGGGCCAATTCAAACTTACAAAACTTTAGTTTTGATCATCTTTATCCTTCTTTTCTTCATGTAGTAATAACTCAATTGTTTGAACTTTTGAACTTCTACGGCCCGTGACTGTTTCTAGTAGTCATTGGAGTAACATTTAGCTATAGGCTTGTTTCACCACCCCTAAATAAAATATATCTGTGAGATAAATATGAACTGTTCTTTATAACGTCAGGATTATTATATTGATAATCAGCAATAAATCTTTAAATTTTATCAGATATATTTATCCGGGAATTGTGTGCACTTGTAAAATATATTGCCTTACTAAGACTTGAACCTGTAACCTCCAGATTCGTGACAGGATCACTACCAACTAGCGTAAGGGGCTAAAATAACAAGTCAAGATCACAAGAGTACAAACTTATGCTTAG
>JALPQI010021561.1:0-20823 GCA_025490895.1 Thaumatotibia leucotreta
ATTCCACAAGGACTACAATTATTAAAAAAAAATGTATACGGTGACCTTTATTCATAAAATGAGCTCAAATTTAAAAAACGCGGCAGAGCCTGCGTATTTCAGTTCGTTTTGTTTTCTCACAGAAACGGGTGTTTTTTCCATTAAGTAAGTGTTGCAGTTACGACGTTGAGTACATCTAGCGGCGCTACGTAGCCTATTATCCTTCACCGAGCCAAAAATCTTTTAACCTAACCACTTAGTCGGATCATGAGAATTGCGAGGACACGAAAGTCGTGACACGCGTCTAAAGCCGCTTGCAGACTCTGCAAATCACGACTCGGAATTTTACGGCTTGTTTCAAAATCTAACGACTTTTCATGGAATATTTGGTTTGAAATAATAAGCAGCAGAGATTTACATGACAAGATTATGATCTGAGCAAATATCTGAGACCTGGGACAAAGACCTGATCGCTTATAGTGATCGGAATAATGGACGTTACTTCAACTAGGTATATCGTCCATTAAATACAAAAGCGACACAACTCAAAAACCATGAAAATTTATTTTATTGCAAAAACGACATTATGAACACTAATATTTTACGTGGCACTAAGACACCTGTCGATTTGACGTTAAAAAGTATCAAAAATATGCAGGTGCCCTTTTTGCACTATCACTCTTTCGAGTCTAATTTCAGTGCTAAACCGCCATTTTCTCAGTTGCGACTCGACCGTCGACCAAAATGCACGACGTTTTTGTGAAAAAGTGCCATAAAACGAAAAAAGAAGTAATTACGTTAAGATATACATAAGCAAAAGTGCCATATTTGTAAATGTGGCCATTTCGTATAAAATAAATACGTAAATATTATGTTTCTTTATATAAAAAGGAGTCGCAAAACGGAATGTGGTAGTTATCATTTTAAAATATCCTATCAAAATTTGATTTTTCTTAAATTAAAACTGCCGTATTTAGATTTGCATCCTTTTTTAATTACAAATATATTCGAATGCATCAATCACAGGAGCCATATTTATACATGCTGCTGTTTTGAATAAAATAAATATATCTGGTTTAGATTTCTTTATAAACAAAGGAGCCGCAATACGGATGGTGGCAGTTAGGATTCTAAAATGTACACTTCAATAGTACGTTTCAAAACACAAAATGATCATATTTGCATTTACAACCGTTTTAATTTAGTATAATAATGAATTCCATAAATGTGCCATAATGAATAATTATGTTTCTTTTGCATGAAATGTTAAAAAATACAATAAATGTTATAATTACAATAAATTATAAAACGTGGTACTTTGTAATGTGTTCGTTTTACTTAAAAGTATATTAGAGATTGTGTGGAAATGATGACTGTGAATTTTGTGTACCTACCTATAATCGCGACTACGAAGAAACAATAATGGAATTAACTTCGAATTATTAAGTATTTGTCATACTTACCAATATATTATTTGTATACAATACAAGTAAACAAATATAGATCTAACCCCGTTAATTTATACTTTTTATTGAAATTCGTAGTTTTTATAGAGACTTTGTGGTACCATAAACCGGGATTACTTTGATTTGCGGGTCGACTTTGATCACAAATTCCAACCACTACCTACCAAATTGTATGTTTTAACGAATCGAAAAACTCATTAGTGTTTATTTTTTCACTATTGGCAATGCCAACATCGGGATGATGTTACACATTATGCACGGCATCATACACGAATAAATTATTACTAAAATATAGACTGCAGTCATATTTGTACAGAACTTTTATTTAATATAAGTGTAGTATATACAAGCGTGACGCCACTTTTGTGTATTTCATGTAAATCTTAAAAAAATCGAAAAAGATGTTGATTTGACTTGACAGTCATCATGCCTATTGCATCACTACATAGTACCCAAGTACTAACGAGAAAATGTCATGTCGTCTAGAAAAATAAATTTGGTACATTATTACTAATCATAAGTAGATTATTAGGAAAGACATAATAATTATCTCTGCGATTAAACATTGCAAGATACTATACTCGGCAAAAGTTAAGTTCTTGTATCAATTCTAATGAAAAAACTAGTAAACTGTCAAAACATAAATCAATTTGGATCATTTAGTATGGGATCACAAGTTACCACCCACGAATACAATGTACATAGAAAAAACAAGTAACTAAAAATATACTTAACCGATTTTCATTATTTACGGACTTTTAGGTGGGCTAGTTTCGGTTTGTAGTAAAAAATAAGTGGTATCAAAGTAATTCCATTCTTTTCAACAATATAACTTTGATCGTGTTGTATTTATTTTAAATTTTATTAACTAAAGGTACCACATTTTTTTATATAGCAGGTTGATTCTTGAAGAAAACCGATAATTATACCTGAATTTTAAATTAGTACGTCCGTTAAATTCATCAAAATATGCAACCAAAGTTCAAAATTAATCAAAGTAACCACAGTTTACAGTACCTATAAACATGTTCTGGCAATAAGTAAGTTAACAAATCGTAAGGAAAAGTTTTGCTTGGTTAAGTTTTGTTAAAAAACAGTATTTCTATATTTACGACATGGTTTTATGTATGCTTTAAATTAAATAAATGCATATTTTTTTTGTATTTGTGGCCTTTGATTGAAATAAAAATATGAGAGTTCATGTTATTTTTTTATGCAAAACGGACGTATACGCTCATAAAAGTTTGTACAGCACATATTACTTTCTAATAACCAAACACATCAAAAGAGTGTTAAAATGCCTACAAATTGATATATAACACATATAATATTAATGCTGTAAAAAAAAATTGTGGACAAAAAACGAAGCCAAAATCTTTATACAGGGTGTAAGTCTAATAAGGGCGAAGCTCTTAACGGGTGTTAGTTTACGACATAATAAGTACATTCAAACAACTTTTACTTAAAATTTTCCATACAAAATAATTCGGCGCGCAATGTAGAGCAACATAAGCGAGTTAAAGACTCGATGACAGCTAATTTCAAAAGCAGATGACATAACTGCCATATCAACAATAACAAATGTTCGTAACTACATTGCTGCTCCGATAATCTTAAAAAAATTCTGTGGGGTCAAAATTGAGAGTAACTTTAAAAAAACCTTGTAATCCATGATTACACTAATGAATCCCATGCCTGGTTTAATTGATCGCCCGTATTAGACTTACACACTGTATAGCTCCCCTGAAAAAAGTAAATTTTTGACTTGTGTCGCTTTTGTATTTAATGGACGATATGTAAACACACACATGCAAACAAAAAAATAATAATATGATTCGCAAATAGGTATCTCAATTCACTTGTACATACATAAAGTAATCCCGAACTTGCAATACCTATTTCGGTGTGCTAAGTACCTATAATATCAGGATTCTATTCTTGAACCACTCGCTTCGCTCAGGATTCTATTTTCGAACCACTCGCTTCGCTCGTGGTTCAACCATAGAATCCATTCGCTAGCTCATGGTTCAACCCCAGAATCCGTTCGCTATATCGTGTTGCAATTCCACACTCGGTTAAAATACAACTTTGCACCCTTGTATAACAAATAACTATTTTATGCCCACTTAAGTAGTAGGTAGAACAGTTCATTAATGTTTTACAGCCACATTTCCAATCACTGTTTATAGAGTTACAATAAAATTAAGCAGCGGAAATCACACAGTTTAATTATTTTATTAATTAAACTTTTAAGTAATGTTTCATTACTTTAATTAAACTTTTATTGTTTTAGGATTGTAAACGTTAGCAGAATCCATCGGTCCGTGGTCATGAGAAAAAAAACTGTTATTTTTAAAAACTTTCAACTTTCTAAATTAATGCATTTCGAATAGGTAGCACAACTTGATATTTCGGCGTTGACCGGTGACGTCATAGCTTTCCACAAAAGTGGATTTATAAACGACACGACCGCCAAACCACGAAATGGCTTGAAAAACAAAACATTTATCATGGTAAACGCACGAATAGTCGTCTCTGACCTAATTCATGTGATTTAACAGAAGTGACAATAGGTGTCGATGTCGAGCATTGGTACGTTTTTCTTACTCGTATTCATTTTCGAAATATTTTTCCGTCAGCGTATGCGAAGATAACTTATCTATTACTTATAAAAACTTATCTTTTGTCTTTATTTCGAATTCAATATCTCACGTCTGATTTCGCCATTCATAAGAAATCGCGTCGCGTGCATGCAATCTTAAGATTTTTCCGCTAAAACTCCTAAACAATATGGCTAGAACTCAATGCAATTATATAAAACCTCACAATAATCCGTAGGCACAGTACCGTCGCCATCAGATATATCGGCGCGGCCAGGGTGCTCAAAAATATCTGAGCAGTGGCCCTACTGCGAACAACGAACGAAGTGTTGCCTCTCTGTCACACGTACGAATTCACAAGTGCGAGAGAGAGGCAACACTTCGTTCGTGGTTCACGGTACCTCAGACCTCTATTGTCATGGCGATAGAGCGCATGTTCAGATATTTTTGACCACCATAGCCGTTCAGATATATACGATAGCTAAAGCAGTGTTATTCACTAAGGAAACCGCCTTGCTGTCAGCGCTGTGTCAGCGCTGCGGCAGCGTCGAGCCTAAAAATGGTATTCACTAATGTTAAATGTACTTTAAACGACACTAGTGCTCGGCGACGAATACGGCGTGAGCTGGCCTACTACCGCGAAAGTCGAAGTTCGCAAATTGCGGGGATTTGTCTCTGTCACTCCAACGAAGGTGTCATTAGAGTGACAGAGAAAAATCCCCGCAATTTGCGGATTTCGTAGTTCGCGGTAGGGCCACTGGAACTACACTGCGTCGAGAATTTGACGTTTAATGTACGATCTTCGTATTCTCTAACGAAAAACAGCGACGAACTCGCCCACAACCTCGCTCACAGCCTCGATTCCTAATGTCAAATAAAACAGCTAGGATTTTAAACAAGGCTGCCTCGACGTCGAGCTCGTTGACGAACGCAGCGTCGAATGTGTGAATAAGAGAATAGCATAGCTGTACAGATAAGCAAATTTATTGACTAAGTATGTCATTGTCCAATTTGCACGCGTACAATGGATGATGCAACGGCCTAAATCCAGTGGCACCAACCTACCAACTGCCACGTTTTTAGACCAAAAAGATTACTATCAAACGTTCGCACCATTGTGGATACTGGTTTTGTCTAATTGTTTTTAATGCAAATTTTATCAGTAATTAATTCCCACAAAGGATTTTGCATAATTTGTCAATAGAGGATATTCAAGTTGGTTTTTAACACCTTAAGGAAAAGGTAGAGTACCTATGTACTTAATAAAGTTGACTTAACATCGCATATAAAGTTTTATTCTAAATAAAATTAGGTGTATTCCCCGCTTAGCATTTTCGCTAAACCTTATCGTCGTAATGCCCATGGTCCTACCTGTAGTACTTATTAACATTCATCATCATTTCAGCCATAAGACGTCCACTGCTGAACATAGGCCTCCCCTTTGGACCCCCGGCCACATACACCAAAAGCGACCTGAATCCAGTGTCTCTCGGCGATCTTCAAAAGATCGTCTGTCCATCTCGTGGGCGGACGTCCTTTACTGCGTTTGTCAAACCGTGGTCTACAATTCTCCACACGAGCACTTTTCGACCCCATTGGCCATCTGCTCAGCGTGCCATTTGTGGCCTGTCCATTGCCACTTCGGCTTGCTAATCCGGAGGACTATGTCGGTGACTTTAGTTCGTCTCTCATTTTGGCCCTCCTCTCCATAGGCCGATAGTGAAGGACCACGTTTTGGCGCCCTAAGTCATCAGTCATCACTTTTTACACACATTGATTAAAAGACTTTCATCTTGAGGCACTGAGGTATGTTGGACGAAAAGACGTTGCGTAGTTTCCCAAACGCTGCTCAACCAATTTCGATTCGGCGGTTGAGGTCTTTCTCGAAGTTGGACCTAAATTAGTACATTACGACACAAGTGCGAAAAACATGAAATTCTAAACGAGTGGCGATGTTTTAAAACACGATCGATAGGGAGTGTTTTAAATCGACACGAGTTACGACTTTCGTTTTTGCACGTGTCTGTTACGACGTTTTTTAGTACAGATGGCCCTACGAAGTTTCAAACCTGACGTAAAATGACACACTTCTCGCACTAGAGCCTAAAAAATACACCATCTGTACTAAAAACATTATTTAAACTCTCTCTAACAGAGTTTACAGAGTTGCATTTGTTTAAGCTCGTAAAACTTTCGGACAAACTGAAAGCAACTTTATTTCCTGCCAATCACGGAACTCCCAAAATAGAACTAGACTTGAATACCGACAAAGCACGCACAAACAAATCGAAATTACGTAACTTACATAAGTTAAAAATAATTTCTAACTATTCAACTCACGGTTCGGACAATGCCGTGACCCAATTCCCTTTCTTACCATACAGCACAAGTAATTTTCTAATCAATAACGTGCTGTGAAACTCATTTCTTTTTAAAAAGATAGCCATAGCCAAGGCTTACTGCCTGTTTCACGAATCCCGCATAAATATATCCTTCGGATAAACATATCACCATAATTTTCAACATTTTATCGGACAGATATAATTTACTCACGATGGAGAAACAGGTACCTATATTAGGTATAGATATAGTTACTTATTTTTCTAAAAAACTCGACAAAAAGTAGGTCAAGAAAATTCTTTTTTACACCCTGTATTCTGGAATCCTAATCATGATGATTTTTTGATGAAGAGAAATATCTTAGCACCTTGCACAAAGTCGTTTGACTGGTAGAGAATGTCTTAAGGCATTAAGTCCACCATTTGTATTTTTTTGTAATTGAGAAAGAAAGGATAAATAAACAAAGTTGACAAGTATGCAAAAATGTTAGTAGTTAGTACTTAATAGTAAAAGTACTTATTTGAAGTACATTGAGGGTCCACGTTAGAATTTCGAGCTTTTGAATTCATGTATCAATATTTAGTAAAAGTTCTCAAACAATTGTAAATTCAACCTGTAATATGTAAAAGTTGGCTACTTTACATATTATAGGTTGACTCCAAAGTTACATTCGGTTAAAGGTGGACGCTCACCCCTCAGTCGTGAAATATACATAGAGAAACTTTACAATTTATATACAATTCAACTGTTCAATTCATAATAATCATAATATTATACAGGAGAACTGCGACTTTTACTTTCATAGTTCATAGTTCACAATTCACATACAAAAACGACATTACACCTCTTTTGAACTCATTAATAATGAACCTGAGAAGACTCAGAAACTCTCTTTGTTTATTTTATAAAAAGTTAAATTGAACTTTTTCGCCGTCGTATTAACAACTTACAATCAAAGCGGTGGTCTAAAACAAAGCATAGTTAGTAGAACAATAGACGTCCATGTAATTAATTAATTAAAGTCATATAATTGCATCTTTATTATCGTTATATGCTAATAAGATTCCTGCAACCTTCATTTCGACACCTTAGTACACTAATAGTCTATTTTATCAGCTGGTAAAAATATTTGGCGCAGTAAGAGAAGAGATAGTTCGCAAGAACGCTTAAAAAGCGTCGCGTTATTTACACATACACTGGCGATTATGCCCGGGGCCAACTCATAGTAAAATAACAGTTATAGTGTGTAAAACAAAAACATATTTTTAAGTAGATATAGATACGTCTGGCAAGCGGCAAGCGTAACTAGTAATTTGAATAACAAACAAAATATCTTTGGCAATATTGTCTGATATATTCGTTCCCCTTGTGTTTTCACAAGTTTAACATTATTTATGAGAACAAGTCCGTGACATGAATACAGGCTAACTTAATGACCCACTTTAGCTCTGAAAAATCAAACAGATTTGACCATTGGTAAAGTGGTGTACCCACAGAACAAAAATAACGTAGAAGCGGCTTATACCCCGATTCTCGAGAGAACCGATGTCGCCACACTCACACTGGCGCAAACATGCACACAGAAGTATCTGAAAACTTATTGGTTACAAAATCTTATACAAAAATAAACTTTATTTCGAATGCGACAAAATCAAAATTATACAACTCGTTTTATTACTTACGACGTTTCACTTGCTACTACTAACTTGCAAAGAGAGTGTTGCCATCTAGCGTCGAGTAGCATAACTCTGTTTATAACTAAAACTCAATAGTTCAGCAACTCCCCAATAGATGGCGAATCCTTGTTCTCTCTCCCACATAAGTGGCATTTCCCAAGACTAAAAGAGATAGGCTGCTTTTTGCACGTTATGGCTAACGAGCGTCATAGTGCTGTGCAAGAGTCGGTATTATATCGATAAAATATATATAATTATATATATATATACACGGTGGAATTTAATCGGTGAACAGGAACCCATTTTTCTAATTCAGTAATCGATGGCGGTCACGTTTATGTAGTACTTAAGTGGAACCAAGTTTTTTTTTAGCATAATTTTTTTTTATGTTGAAATTAAAATTTATTGTCACCCTACTAATGGTTTAGTCTGAAAAGTTTAATACCTCTTTTCAAACTATCAGCCATAGAAACTTAAAACATAAATGAGCAATAACCACTCACATGCTTTAATTTTTGCGATAGACTCTATTCCTATGTAAAATAAGAGCGATGCATGGCTGATAGTTTGAAAAGAGGTATTAAACTTTTCAGACTAGACCATTAGTAGGGTGATAATAAATTTTAATTAAAGTTTAATTTCAACATAAAAATTTGTTATGCTAAAAAAAAAACTTGGTTCCACTTAAGTACTACACAAACGTGACCGCCATCGATTACTGAATTAGAAAAATGGGTTCCTGTTCACCGATTAAATTCCACCGTGTATATATATATATATATATGACGTAATAGTACATTGGGCGTCTAGGCAGGTAATTACGGTATTACTAACTAGAGTGTTATATTTTATTATTTTAATGACTCGAGTTAGTATTTCGCTTACCGACCGTGATGCATACAATGTTTTTCATCACAAGCAAAAAAAATTGTTTTAAGACAAAATATTGTTAAATGACGTACCAACTTTTCTATAACTCCCTAGGGAATACTCCCGCGATACATGCAAGCAAAGGGGCGCTTACAAAGCAAGTGTGATGAAAAAGTACATTTCTTCGATTTGCTTTGGTTTTTACGGAACTCATATTTACCCAGGGTGTAACTAAAATTAATGGTGCTTCTTTTAATGTCAAAGTGATATTATTACTTTGACATTAAAAGTAATTCAGTAATCACTTTGACATTGAAAGGAGCACTTTTATATTATATAATTTTAGATAGCGGAGCATTTTTAAATAAAACAAATATAATAACAAATAAAATAATAATATATAACAAATGATGAATTCATAACCTTTTGAATAATTAAGAACAGACAGATGGGCAGTCGGGCAGACAATGATAACGATAATTTGGAAACGGCACCTTAAAATTCACACCCACATTATTATAATATTAGGATATGCTCATGCTCACAGTAAATAAGGCTGAAATGATGATGATGACGATGACATTCGGGCGGACATGGTGAAACTATAATTTGGCAACGAAACCTTAATATCTACAATATTATAATATTATTATGATGATAAGCAGACCTACACTCAGCAGCTAGCAGCAAAAGGCTGAGATGATGATGATGATGATGACGATGACAGTCGGGCAGACATGGCGAAACTATAATTTGACAATAGAACCTTAACATTCACAATATTATAATATGAGGGTGTGGGGATCTATACTAAGCAGTAGGTAAGGTAGTAGTCTTAGGTGATGATGATAATGATGACAATGACAGTCGGGCGGACATAGCGAAACTATGATTTGGCAACGAAACCTTAATATCCACAATATTATAATTGGATGACATGCAGGCCTACGCTCAGCAGCTGGCAGCAAAAGGTTGAGATGATGATGATGATGACGATGACAGTCGAGCGGACATGGCGAAACTATGATTTGGCCACGAAACCTTAATATCCACAATAGGTATTATAATATGATGATACATAGGCCTACGCTCAGCAGCTGGCAGCAAAAGTTTGAGATCATGATGATGATGACGATGACAGTCGGAAACCCGATTAAATAAATAAAGATTATAGAGAACATGTTTAATTTTTTTTCACTTAATCGGCTCAAGACAACTAAAGTAGGTATATCAACGAAATAAAATATCGATATCGATACCTTTTTGGACCCTTTCCTCGCATTGGCCGCTACTCAGCCTATCGTTCCGAAATTCTAGAAAATTCCATAGTTTTATGCCAAATAAAAAACGACCTTATTATTGGCATATAAAGTTGTTTCTTATTTAGTGTAGTACAAACATCTTGCGGGAGACGAAATATTTAAGAAAATATTAAAATATTAACAAATTAAGAATTTCCGGTGGTATGAAATACCTTCATTGGTTAGGTTTGACTTCTGGCTGTTACTTTTACTTCCCAAAACGGCATATTTGCACATTCTTTTTCGGATTTTTTCGAAAACGATCTCACGTGAGCGCGCTTAGAGAACTGACGGCCTACTGTGGTTAACTTTTGTGCAGGTACCGTCAACTGCTACAACTTTGCACGGAAATTCATGTTTTTTTCAAGTAACTCTTAAAGTATGTGTTATCTGTACTCTTTCTTACATTGCTAAGCTAATCTAGTTCAAAATACATTAGTATCAGGGTTCAAAGTATGCCAAATACTAATAGTTTAGCTTCTAGAAACATTTAAAGTTACAGTCAAAGTTGTAGCCAAAAGCTGCAACTTTGCCTAGTGGATTATCTGTGGTAATATATGGAGAATTTAAAAATGGAAACCCTTTTTAATTTTATAGCAGTCATATCTAAGCCAAGGTGCCAGTAGAATACACTAAATACTACGCAAGTATTTTTTTTACGACATAGGCATAGTTGTGACGTGTTCTACAGCATTTCCATACATTGTCCCAAGCGTTGCTAGGGTTGTGCCAAACAAAATAGACACCAATAATTTTACTACTTAAAAAAATTGCATTTCTTTTATTAATTTGCTAAATTTCAATATTGTAAGAGTTGAAATAGAGTTGAATAGTTAATAGTAGCTAAAGACTTAATTAATAAAACTATTTTTTTTTTCATATTTTTTTTTATAAAATAAATATAGTGTCAACCCTAGACCAGGCAATTTTGGGACATGTAAATTCCAAGAAACCTTTCCCAACATTGCCCGTCGTCATTCTGGCCTTAAAAGAGTTTATTTACATGAAAAACTTTATAAAACATCGCAAAGAGCATATTTACTTACCATATGAGTACTCCACAAGTGGCTATAACAGATATTTTCGCACTTATAATAAAAGTTTTGAACACATCGAAAAAACACTTGGTTGCTTTCTAAGCGTTAACACCGACTGAGTTTAAAAGTAGGTGTGCTGCCAGGAAAAAATATGTTGAAATGGGTTGCCAGATAAATTCTACAAATTTTACTATTTATAGAAGAAAAGAATATGTAATAGTTTGGTAGAAAAGTGGGTTTTTGTAAAATGGGCAAAATTGTAGCAGGTTGGCAAAGTTGCAGCATTCGACGGAGCCTTGCGCTGCTTACTATTGCCACACGCGCTGCGCTTACATTACGCTTCTACTGTTTTTTCTGTTTTGTGGGTGTACCTATAGGTTAATATTATTGGCCTGTCAGGTAGTAGACTGAAATAGGATGAATTAATTTACAACATTTATTGTAGAACATCAAAAAGGGTAAAAGATATAAATAAGAAAATAACAAAAAAATGTGAGACATAAGACATAGACATAAGACATTTATTCGTGGTATAGGTTTACAACAATAGTTAGCCTGGTTCCTGCACTAGGCAAAGCCTGTACTGCAGGTAACCAAGATTCGGAAAAGATACTTAAAGTAACCTATCAATATACATATATGAGAGAAATAAACAATTATATAAATAAATGTAGGTAGGTAACATAGAACTGAAATTATAGAATGATAATGTGATGTGATGTGGCGACTTCCTCGCACAACGCATCAGTATTGCGATACAGCGAGGAACTGCCGCCAGCATCCTCGATACGCAAGGGCCGAGTCTATATTAATTCGCATAATTTATTACGCATACTTCAAATTGGCATAGCGTTTTTAAGCATAGTATTGAAGTGGCATAAACATAATTTCGCATAAACGATTACGCATAATGTATTTACGTATAACGTAAACTGTCATAACGATGATTTGGAATAATTAGGATGAGCATAATACTAATTGGTATACTTAATGAATGGTATAAAATATAATAGATAAAATAATAATGACCTATCATAGATTGCGTAGCGAAACCGAAACTATATACCAAATATTTTTGCCGAGTTACTGTCGATTAGTACGTATTAATAATATTATTATATATATACTATATATTTCTTCCAATTTAAAACTAGTTTAGACTATTTTTTTACTTGTGCGTTGTGTGTAGGTATAACAGTTAATGTTTAGGTCTTAACATATTTTATTGACTGACATACATGTATACCTAGTATACCTACTTATATTTTTAAAGTAAATATTGATTATTTTAATTATTACACACATTTTTACCCTAGCAATTTAAAATGTTCATAAATACGGCGTGTGTATTTTATACGGGATACAGTTATCGTTTTGTGATCGTAAAAATCATGGTATAGGTAAATAGGATCCTATTTTAAGCATCAATATAATATACGCCCGTATTAAATAGGTACACACTCTGTACCGTGCGCTTCATGCGCCTACAAAGATGTGATTTCTTTACTAATAAAATTAATTACCTAATGTTTTATTTAATTGATTGTATCTGACGTGTTCATTATGATGTGTAGGAGATATCGACGAAAGCTAGGCTTCAACTTCGCTTCGTCGCTCCTGCTTATTAGTCTTTTGAACTTAACCTTACTGTCTTGGTTTTACTCTGATCTGCCTCATTCGCTTGATTTCTAAGTTTATGCTACTATAACATTAGGACAAATAAAGTTATATTTAATAATGTTATGCATATTTCAATTATGCATAATCAGTAATATGCGTATTAAGCATTATGGAATTTCATTATTTTGCCTATTCAATATTATGCTTAATTATTTATGCCAAATCCGTTATGCGAATTCATATTAGGACTATTAATATTAGGCATATTAAAGGGGACCCGCAAGGGCCAATACTGCGACCATAAACATGGACGTCTAATGCCGATACAATTGTTCAATTGTGCCAAGATGGGCAGGACATAGCGCTTTTCTTAACACCGCGCATACGAACAAATAAAACATGGAAGCCGCACGCCATTCTAAAATGCCTTTAAAAAACGGTCCTGAATTTTAATTGACAAGTGTCACCCCCTGTTCCATGCATCACGGCAATGAATTTGAATATCAACCTATAAAAACTTAAACGGCCATTTAAAAATAGTTATGATTGGTCCATCAAAGTTTTGATTGGCGATATTCTATAAACATTTGTCAAAGATGTTGCGCCGAAATATGAGAGGTGTCACGGAAAGCGCTATGTCCTGCCCATCTTGGCACAATTGAACAATTGCTTTTGGGGGCATTTTTGAGCTGGCGCTACACGTCCAAGTTATATATGTGTTAGTTTTTAGTAAAACGTCCCACTTTGTCGGCGACCATAAAGACGAGATTTCCTTGTATCTTCATATGAATAAACTGACAAAGCGGCTTTATGGTAAACGACAAAATGGGACGTTTTACTAAACTCACTCACATATGGTCGTAGCACCGCGCATATTTCAGCGCAACATCATTGACAAATGTTTAATAGATAGCCAATCAAATTATTTTTAAATGGCGGTTTGTTTTTAACAGGTTGCTTATGATATTAATGCATTTAAAGAGGGGCTGACACTTGTCAACTAAAATTCAGGACCGTTTTTGAAAGGCAATTTAATGTGGCGTGCGGCTTCCATGTTTTATTTGGTCGTAGGGTCAAAATTAGATATGGGTTAGGTTAGTTAGATCCGACCGGATCCGCGCCTGCATGTGATTAATATCAATCTGGGTCGCGTTTTATAAAGTTACAATTTACAATTTCGCTGTTTGCCTCTCTACCGCACGCACATATTGGCTAGAAAGAAAGGCAAACAGCGAAATTGTAAATTGTAACTTTATAAAACGCGACCCTGATGTTCGACAGCCAGCACTAACCGTCAATTCAACTGCTAAACCCTTCTGCAAACTATTAAGTAGAGTTCTTCGATATCTTTGAGTCCGCAAAAGAATATTAATGGCAAGTCAAAGCCCGGACTAAGGTCGCCCCCACTTCCGGGCACATTTTCCCCCTCCGTGTGTTGCATTGTTGAGACTCATTGTTCTCTGGGTATCTTTGGCTACTTGAGGAGTCGGGCTGCGTTTTGTGCGAACGACTTTAATGTGGTAAACAAGCTGCATAATTAGTGCCATTCCTTGCTACAAATATATGGAAACCAAAGATCGTCGGAGTGTAGGTACACTAGGTACGTCTATTCAACCAAATCGGAATTCTGAGGTTTGAACCTAGCTCAAGGTGCATTTAGACCAAATGAGCATTCGCTCATTCTATCCCCCACTCTCCGAAATTCGTCCGTTACACAAAACGTGATTCATCGAAATACGTAGAGTGGGGGATAGAATGAACGAATGCTCGTTTGATCTAAATGCACCTTTACTTAGCGTTACCTGGTATTGAAATTGGGGCTCATCATCAGCTTCTTTGAGCAATACATTGACACTAAAGATCCTTTTAGATCTCGCATACCTACTCTTCGCATGGTTGGGTGTGAATCCATACGACCACACCCACAATATCACGTAAATGCTACGAGCGTGTATGAAATATTTAATAAAAATAACTGTTGCTGCGTAATATAACCTATTTGATCATGAAACGTGTACCTGTAAAGTGGAATAAAAACTTACAAATACGAATTCAATCGGAAACTCAAATTGCAGGGTTTCTATGATGCAATATTCTTCAATGCCACGATCAAACAACGAGTGTTTAAACGCAGAATTTACATACATCAGCATATTTAGAGGGCCTAGAATTGTGCCCTGAGGTACGCCATCACTTCCTTCTAGCAACTCATCAACTAGGACAATCACGTAGAGATCATCATCTCATCAATAGTCAACGTCACTGCCAGAATGAGCACTACTTCCACTAACCACTTCCTGCTTTTACCTTACCTTAGGGTATCTGTAACAGGTAGTAATTGTTGAACAGGAGGAAGCATTTGACAATGCGGTCCAGTGGCGTGACTAATCAGAATAACATTAGGCAACTGATTACCCCCTTATCACGTACGGCATAAGGACGCGTTTTCGTTGCGTAATGATGTATGTAATTTTGTTAACGAGTCGAGCGTGCGCTTGCGTTTAATCGTGCGAAATGTGCGTAATTTCTCTTTTGGTGCCGGTCGAACATTTATTTTTGTCCTTATTAAAGCAAGAGACAGTTTCAAAGGTAGGAAGCAGTTTAAAAAAATCGAGAAAAAAGAAAGAAATTACATTTGTAAGTACTTAGGTAGAGACATATTTGACTACCTTTAGGTACATACATATCATCCATCATACTACTTACATCGTCATAAAGTTATACCTACTTTCCATGATAACGATTACCGTGAAGAAATCGTTAGTTGCAATAGCAAAGGTATCTACTTATGGTCAGATCTTCTTGACAGTTAAACAAAGAGTCTACAAGGTATTGAACACACCTGTTGGCAGTTTTTTAAACGCCTTACTCAAGCGAAAGTTATTAAATTAAAGTTATTAGTAGTTAAAGTTATTTTCAATTGAACCAGACTTGCTTGACGCACGCTATACTAAGTTCCCAGTCCCACCCGCTCCGTACAAAAAGGCGAAAAATGCTAGCCATAATAGGCAACTTGTTTAACGGTTTGTTACAAACTGAAAAAAGACATGCTCTAATTATGTGTAGTTACACTAGTTACAATCGTAACTATCCGAGTGGACATCAAATCAGTCACGCACATCACGAAACGGCGTCATACAAATTCACAGGAAACTGGGCAGCCTCAGGGATTATCTTGGCATCTCTTCCCAGAGTTGTGTAACGCGAGTGTCCGACAACAATTATGCCACTTTCACTGTCGTCCGAATCACAATGGAATGGTCGTCAATCCGCCATAATGCAGAACAAAAGAACAATGACAGGTGACCATTTTTCAAAATAACTCGTTGCGTAAGATGTGTTCGTGTTTTGACGCGCTCAAAACAAATAATAATTATGCATAATTTGTGCAGGTTGTTGTATTAATTACTCTTTGGATATCAAAAGTATTGTACAGACAAGGTGGTTGCCTATAAGGTTTTGGGACGCAGAATAAGTTAATTTCCTAATAGGTGGTTTTCGGAAGTTTCCGAACAGAAGATATACCTAAGTAGGTGCAAAGGTAGGTGGCTACTAGATGCTAATATAACTCCTTGGAGCTACTGCTTCTAAAATTTGAACTGATCTCTAAAAAAAAGTCTCCTAAGGGGCTTATTCTGCTTCAAAAAACCTCACTGGTAGCAGGAATACACTAATTTTATGGCCGCATTGTATTACCTATACTATTTAAATTACTACATTTTTATACTTTCATCGAAAAGCAAGAACTCGACTAATTTACTTAATCCATCTAAATGACCCGAGACTTCATGGTGATTTTACGTCTACCTTGACCCTGCACGCAACCTACTTTTACGCGGGAAAGTATTATACCTAACAAGTCAACATAGAGTTTGTTGTTGTTGTATTCTGGCCATTTTTTTCCGCAACTCGACATCAAACGTGCCTATTTTGCGTCGTCCCAACGCTGGCCCAGTACTCGTTGGGGACTTCACATAGGTACACCCTTGAATTTCTTCGAAGGTGTATCCAGGTTTCCTTACAATGTTTTCCACGATGGTTTTTCTTTTACATAGAGTTTGTTCGGAAACTGAAGGTTCGTGACGTGTGCCCGTTCCTTGCTGCCAGACGCATAGATTCTCTAGCGCTAAATTATGCATAACGCCATCTTGTTTTTGTAGGCAGGTATAAATCGTTTTCTAATGTCGCCGCCGAGAAACCATAGCATTTCTCCTTGCAAAATACATGGGAGAGATAGTAGTTACTCTTACTCTGCTGATGATTTGTGGTCTAGGTCTGAGAAGGGTAAAAGCTAGCTTTATGCACGATTTGTGAATTTTATCTGTGGCTTCGAAGTTTAATGGCGGGTAAATTAAAAGTTGTCACGAGTTCGGCTAGACATTTTTTACTCTTTGCTTTCACTCTCTGTTATGAATCGAGTAATCGAATTTAGTCACATAATTCAAAAAATATTGGTCAATTGGAAAACACTTGATCGTACAAATAAACTGGATCAAAAATAACGTATTTTGAAGTAATATTCCTATTTAACTTTAGAGATTTATTATTGTGTCAACGTCGTGGTTTTAAATGGTTTTTTTATTGTTAATTGATAACTTACCAATTCAAAACCTATGATCTTCTACTTTTCGACTCTATTTCGTAGTAGTAAGTACAGTAGAAAAATAGTACGAGTAGAACCTCAGAGTTTATGACTGAATTTAGTCAAACGCAGAATATTCAGCATCAAAGTCAAAAAGTCAAAAGTCAAAAGTATTTATTTGCTCAGAATACAGTTATTCAGTTGTTTTGTTACAATAATGTTGCCCAGTGTATTCAGCCTGCATGCAGACGTACACACAATATTATAAAGGAGCCATGCGATTTAGAATGATAATATACTTAATGATAATTGTTAAATAATATTTTAAAATGTGTACAATAAATAATAATTCAATAATAAAAATGTCAAAGTAAATTTAAAACTTTAAAATAAAATAAAAACTATAATAAAAAAAACAGAATCTTAAGAGGGTCTAGAATTGTGCCCTGAGGCACACCATCTCTTCATTCTAGCAACTCATCTATTAGGAGAATCACGTTTAATAGTGTAGGTACGTACAAACGTTTCGGCATATATTCATATATTTAAGTAAGGTAGGTTTAAGTAAGAGTGAGCCTAACTCAAGCAAACACACAAATAAAACATCACAACTTGGCCAGTCCTTGAACCTTGCAGGCTATAAAACGAACCCTAGCTACAAACGGCGCGCACAAAAATAAACTAACAGGTCCATTGCAAAAGAAGCAAAATGATTATATTCCGAACTTGGAAAGCATATCGGGAGCAGCGTAGGCAAACCAGTTTCTTACCGAGTAAGTAGATATGGCCGACCACTGGATACTGTCAGCGACTTTTAACAACTTTATAGCACCGGTTATTGGCATTATTGCTATATTTTCTTCGCGAGTTGCCTTGAGACAAGTATAAAGTGTTTAACCCCCTTATTCATGAACGTATCCTAACTTAGCAAGTATAGATAGTTCCATGGAGTTGAGGTCACGCACACATCAACATGTCATGTAAACACACGGGGAATTTGAAATTAGTGTTCTTTTTTCGTACTGACAGCAAACCCAATTGCAACTGTAAGATTGACCAAAAAGTTTGTTCAAGGGATTTGCTTCAATATTTCGACGCAAGTCATTCATTCATTCACTCCATTTTTTGCAATTAGTACTTCATTTGGATGTGTGTATGTGTGTGTGTGTAATCATTCACCTCTACTCTGGTGAAATGACCTATAGCTATACCACTAATTGGAGTTCGAGGCCAACGAAACTACGACAGATGCGATATTGTCAAATTTGTCAAAGTCTCTTATGTCATTGTCAAATAAAGTTTTCAGGTTTCGACAACCTTTTTTTGTTATTTAATTAATTTATTGAAAATAATTCCTAATAAAACCATTATATATAGTTCGAGAAATATAAATTGAACGTTTATTTTACTATAATGTAGGTAGAAAGTTACCAATTTATATTTCACGAACTATACCTCTGTTATAATTATAAGGTTTCTACGCCTTTTTGTTTAATATGCCTGTCACAACTAGGATTTTCTTAAAAACACGTAAATATCTAAAAACTTTTCTTTTCTCTTAACTAACATTGATTTGACAAAATTTTCTTGTAAAGAATTTAAAATGATAAGAGCCGACGTTTCAAAGCCTATTTTAAAAAGAAGTTGAATTACACATTAAATTATACATAATAACTACCTACCTATACACATTCAAAAGCGTTTCAATTCCAACCATCAATGTTTATTATTTTTTGTACATACATATTAATGACAACTCGATTGTAACTAGCGACAGCTGGTTTCACAATATGTATGGAGATGTAGTCATCATCATCAGCCTATCGCAGTCCACTGCTGGGCATAGGCCTCCCCAATTTCACGCCACCGTTCTCGATCTTCGGCTGCTCGCATCCAGCTCCTGCCAGCCATCCTGCGCAAATCGTCGCTCCACCTTGCCTGAGGGCGTCCTACACTACGCTTGCCGAGACGCGGTCTCCACTCAAGAACTCGTTTACCCCAACGGTTGTCGGTTCTACGGCTAATATGGCCAGCCCACTGCCACTTCAGCTTGCTAATACGGTGGGCTACGTCGATCACTTTGGTGCTCTGCCGGATAACCTCATTTCTGATTCGATCCCGCAGAGAGACGCCGAGCATAGCCGGCGATGATGATGATGGAGATGTAGATTTTGTGGTAACTTTTTCAAAGCTGGTCCCATAGTAAAACTTGGCTGTGATCATGAGTAGATCCAGAAAATATGATTTTGTATCATTGTGTTTTATAACATTTCACCCAGTATATTTCATTTGGAATTTAATTGATGATGGGGTGTACCTATAGCGAAACTAAACATGGCTGAACCAAGTGGGTCACCTTGTTAACAACCTACGGAAGAAAACAAAACGTTAGATCTGTATGATAATTTAAATGGAGAACTATAGCACTGCCAAAGAAATTTGTAGGGCAAAGGAATTTTACGAATACGAAATGTGAACATAAAGCACGCTACAATGTATAATTCTGCAATTTTCTAAACGTATGCAGAAACAAGGTTTTAATTTATGTGTAGTTAAATTGCTGTACCAAATGTTATTAACACCTGAGGTGATACCAGCGCAATACAAATTTTGTTACTAATAATTGCAGATAATTAAGTTTTTATTAAAATATCTTATATTTACGTAAAAATAAGTAAATAATATTGTTTATATAAATTAAAGAATTAAAATTACCAATAAATAAGATATCTCAACGTCTGTTTTTAGAAAATAAGGATTTACTATTGTAAGAACATTTCATTGTTGTGGCAATATTTTCGTAGATTCTTTGGCCTCGAACTCCAATTAGTGGTTTAAGTATTGTTTGTCAATTTTGGTCTTATAAATACCTCTATAAGAGCGAAAGCACAAAATAGAAAAAAACGAAAGGGACAAACAATACATAGCAGCTAGCTTTATGAAGCGGGTAAATCTCAACAAAATGCTAAGTACTTATAACTAGATAGTATTACTTATTACGGCTGATTTGTGAGTAAATAGGCTTATAATGCCGTTTTATCGTTTGTTGTTTCATGTTCTAAAATTAGTACAAAGTGCGAAAGTGGCATCCCATCCCAAGAAATTGTCGGCCCAAAAATTTATTTCAAGTCCTTCGACGTTCATATTTATTTTGAAGTTTTTGTCCGCAGCATCAAGCGCTGGTTAAAAGGGTTTGAAAGTATCCCAATTTAACTTAATAAGGAAACTTTATGGTCTTTCTTATTCATTTTCTGCATTCTCTGGATACAGGTGGCGACACAAACATTAGTATCTGTCCTGTAGGCTTAGCACATGCATGATAGATGCGACAGTATGTCGCCGCGAGATAGAC
>JALPQI010021562.1:0-13347 GCA_025490895.1 Thaumatotibia leucotreta
CCTACGCGCTAAATTTGGAGTCTTCAGAACCAGAAATGAACATAAATAATAAAACTTTATTGTTTTTTTTTTAATTTTACCTTATCACACCATAACCCTGTACATAGTATTACACGTCCGCCGCGTTAAATTTTATAATCGTTATTGTTTTCGTCATCTACGTCCCGATAAACCATAGAAACGATACCCAACTTGATTTTTTCACTTCATCACCCTTTTTACCTTTTTCAGGGGTTGAATTTTCAAAAAACCCTAAACACACCTTTACTCAATTACTTTACGGAATACTCTTGCGAAGTTTCGGATAAAATAGTTCAACTAATCTTATTTCGCCATACAAAATTTGAACCCCCAACCCCTCAGAAGGTGAATTTTGAAAAATCCTTTCTTAGTGCTCGTCTACACCATGAAAGGAACCTATGTGCCTGGAGTCTCTAGGACCAGGGACTTAGGCTGTGCGTGCATCTTTGTCAGGGAGCTTCTTCTTTTATATACACGGTGGAATTTAATCGGTGAACAGGAACCCATTTTTCTAATTCAGTAATCGATGGCGGTCACGTTTATGTAGTACTTAAGTGGAACCAAGTTTTTTTTTAGCATAAATTTTTTTTATGTTCATTTATTGTCACCCTACTAATGGTTTAGTCTGAAAAGTTTAATACCTCTTTTCAAACTATCAGCCATAGAAACTTAAAACATAAATGAGCAATAACCACTCACATGCTTTAATTTTTGCGATAGACTCTATTCCTATGTAAAATAAGAGCGATGCATGGCTGATAGTTTGAAAAGAGGTATTAAACTTTTCAGACTAAACCATTAGTAGGGTGACAATAAATTTTAACTAAAGTTTAATTTCAACATAAAAATTTGTTATGCTAAAAAAAACTCACTTGGTTCCACTTAAGTACTACATAAACGTGACCGCCATCGATTACTGAATTAGAAAAATGGGTTCCTGTTCACCGATTAAATTCCACCGTGTGTACATATAGATTTACATATTGGTGATTGGCGAATAAGTGCAACGTTTTAAGGAGGTGATAGACGACGAAATTTGGAACATGTCTAGCCACATGTCTGAGACGAAAGTTGATTTTTTATTGATATTTGTATAATTTGGATAGATGGGCATTTTCGCGAGAAGAAATGTATGTATGAAATTGTATTGAGAGTTTCAGACAGTTGACAGTTCATACTCAGGTCACCAGATCGAATTTCAACAAAATTGTAACGTAGTAAAGGTACCTAATTAACATTGGGATTTTTGAAAATGAGCCAGTTTCAAAATAAAAGAATACAATTATTTTTTAACTCTATAGGTACTTAATCCCATCGAAAAACGCAGCCATGGAAAAACGTAATCAATGAATGATAGCAACAAGCAAACATATCAAAATGATATGTTTGATATGAGTAATTAAGTGTGTCACTTTGAATTTAGCACTTCTTTGGTTTAAATGAATTGCAAGTTTTGCGCAGAAGTAGTAAACTTTCGCTGATTCATTTTATAAAGTTGACTGACAGGAATTTCATATTAATTCGTTTTCGGGCTTTGGAGTAGTTTGCAGAACAAATACACCACAAACCCTACAAAGTGTTCGAAAGGTCAGGATGAATTTAATGAATACACACGATCCGTTATAATAGTTTTATTAATTGCCATTGTTTTATAAAGTTCAAATAATTAAATAAAGTAAAATTAGTACTAGTGAGGCAAAGTAAGGACCTGGGAGCGTAGTGCAAAGTACCAATCGTTTAACAGATACCAAAACGTAAAGTGCTCATGAATGACTCGTTCCACATTAATTATACTTAAATAAATTGTTTGAGAATTTAGTTATAAATACAATACTTTATATAATACCTAATTATAATGATTTTAACCCATAAACCCTAAAATTCCATAAGTAACCTTTGTTTTAGTGAATAACGATAAGACGACTAGACACAATTACAAAACGCAGAAATGTAAAAATTGTCAATAAATATTTTGTGCTAAGTTTACTGCGGCAAAATTTTGCATTAAATACATGACGCATTTCGAAATTTTTTATCATTAACCTGGTGATGATTGTAATGTGAACAAATAATTAGCTTTTTAATTTCGTCGCTACAGTGAGGGGAAAAGTTTTACCTATGTTACACACGGGTGCAAATGTATTTTACTTCTCGTAAGTTAAAACACTCGCTACGCTTAAGATTCTATTGTAGAACCACTTGCTTCGCTCGTGCTTCAACCATAGAGTCCTTTCGCTTGCTCGTGTTTCAATTTCATACTCGCGGGTAAAATGCAACTTTGTACCCTTGTATAAAAAAATTAACTAAAATTTTTTTTCTATGAAACCGAATTTGTACAGAAAAAAATGCTCCTAAGTTTAAAGTGTGCTTGAGAATGAGTATCATATTGTGTTCAGACAAGACGCAGCTCCAGCACATACGGCAAATGGCGCTCCAGCGTGGTTTCAGACTAATTTGGCAGTTTTTTAGCCGAAATATGAATGGCCACCGCGTCCTCCAGGTTTAGGCGTATTAAATTATTTTGAATGGTAATACATGCTTTAAAGACTATTTTTTTATAAAATCATCAACCTAGATCATTTCAAAAAAGTTACCAGGGGTATTTGGGGTCAAATGTGAAGAAATTGTGCGTGCCGCGTAAGATCCGTTTGAAACGCGTTTGAGGCTGGTAAAAAAGTTATAGCTGGAGTTATTCCAAAATATTTGTTGATAAATAATTTGTATCTTCCCCATACAAAGTCAAAGGGCCGGCGGCGGCACCGAAGTATTGAAAATTAAAACTTCTTAAAAACAATGCATTTTATTGGTTTTAGATATCATGTTTCTTAGTAATATTTGCTATTTAAGAGCTACACCAATGAAAATTACGAAATTTTATTTTACAAAAAGTGCAGGTTCGATTCCTGGACCGAGTACACGTATTTTTGTAAGTGTATGAATGCAGTTTTTCTTTTTACTTAAATCTATCTCATGGTTCCTAAGACAAGATTTCGCTATCTGTTATGGTTTCCAAAACTTCCATACTGACCTATTTGGAATTGATCACCCTGTATATTAAGTCCGCTACCAAAGTGGCAGAATAAAATGTTATTTTTTTTCTGCTACTTCCCCTAGTAGTGAAGTGGGGAAGTTTTTGTTTAGTTTGTTGTAATTCCATGGTGTGGGGTTTCGTATAATAGGCATAAGCAGGGATCGGAACCGGTTTTTTAGAAAAACTCGATATAGCTGAATATTTTAAAATGTTTTACGCTCTGTATGTAGTATTCGACATTTTAAGTAATTATTAACATCATATTTTTCAATTACTCCATTAACAAAAAAAATATAAACCGAAGAACGAAAAAGAACGGAATTCGAACCGTTCATTTGTATGGAGCAAAAACCGCTATCCGATCCCTGGGCATAAGTCAATATTTTCGGAGATAACCGCTTTAGAATTTAAAAAAACATTGTCCCCCTCTAACGTTTAATTCGTAGGTCCAAAAATATGAATAGTGAGCTTATAGAACACATTAAAATAAAACTATTGCGAACATTATCGGTCCAGACATTTTAACTTACTACGGAACCCTACACTGAGCATGACCCGACTTGCTCTTGGTCGGATTTTTGGTTTAAATTAATTCCAAGTGCAGAAGTAGTAAAGTTTCGCTGATAATTTTTAAAAAGTTAGGAGTCGAGAATTTTATATATATACACGGTGGAATTTAATCGGTGAACAGGAACCCATTTTTCTAATTCAGTAATCGATGGCGGTCACGTTTATGTAGTACTTAAGTGGAACCAAGTTTTTTTTTTAGCATAACAAATTTTTATGTTGTAATTAAACTTTAATTAAAATTTATTGTCATCCTACTAATGGTTTAGTCTGAAAAGTTTAATACCTCTTTTCAAACTATCAGCCATGCATCGCTCTTATTTTACATAGGAATAGAGTCTCTATCGCAAAAATTAAAGCATGTGAGTGGTTATTGCTCATTTATGATTTAAGTTTCTATGGCTGATAGTTTGAAAAGAGGTATTAAACTTTTCAGACTAAACCTTTAGTAGGGTGACAATAAATTTTAATTTCAACATAAAAAAAATTATGCTAAAAAAAAACTTGGTTCCACTTAAGTACTACATAAACGTGACCGCCATCGATTACTGAGTTAGAAAAATGGGTTCCTGTTCACCGATTAAATTCCACCGTGTATATATTTTTCTATTGTTTTTCCCTTACGGTCTTATTAATAATATGTCTAGAAGAGCGAAAAGGACAAACAATACTAGTTTAGCGGCTTGTTAAGTTAGGAGACGTTTATGAAAAGGGGGTTAGTATTTAAGCATTACTAACGGATTTGTGTTTTAATCTGCTTTAAGAAACTAGACAACCATTAAAACACTTTGCTAACCAGTTGTAGAATGGAATAAATTTTTTTAGGCCCTAGTTCGTGAAATACAACTTTTGGCAAGGTAAACGGCTAATAAACGAGCAATATTTGAGGAACTCTGTTGAAAAATGTTTTTGGATATCTTCTCGCTACAATTTAGTTTTGTTATAATTTTTGTATAAAAATCAAATTCTAGGATTGTTTATTCAAGTAAGCCTATTAATAGGAATTTCTGAATCGACTGACACAATAGCAAGTAAAAAAATAAACTACCTGAGAAGAACCGATAAGGTAGTTATTAGAGCAGTTATATTTTCAAAACAGTTTAAGAAATTAATAATACATCTTATTAAACTACCATGCATTAAAGAAGTTATTACATCAAAAAATAAAAAAATAAAATAATTATTACCGAAGTTATATATTTCCGTCGAGGGCGTTCATTGAAGCCCGAATGAAACGACCTCACCCAAATGAACACCCTCACCGAAAAATATAATTTTGATCCCTTGTGACACAAATAACTATTGCTACCGCGTGACACATACTGCTTTTCAAACCACCTATGAGAAAAATAGAAGAAATAAAGCTATGAAAACGGATAAACTTGCGTATATTAACTAACTTTAACTTCATTCCGACGTTTCGAACACTTTACAAGGTTCAGACCGGAGGAACTTTTCAGGGGTCATCCTCACGGTAACCGAAGAAAATATAAAAAAAAAATTCATTCATGATTTTTAGAGTATTTTTGTTATAACACCGATTATGCTCTTCTTTTCTGTTATTAACGGTCAATCATATTGTTCTAAATATCCCCCTACCTAAAATTATCTAGTTTTACAAATCCGATGTTGCTTTTTTAGTAAATAAATAAATGTAGATTTGGAACAAATAAACGAACGTTAAACTTTTTTGAAATTTGCAACCCGATTTGTGTTTGGCTCTTGTAAATAGTTATACCACTAGAACGCGAATGAATAACATAAAACTCACACACGAAAATCGAGTTTCATAAGCTGAATCCTTTTAAAATACGGAATTACCTCCTGTCCGGTGTTAGGTAAATATGTAATTATTTAACACGTAGATAACTGGAATAAGAAAATTAAAACCACAATAGATAATCAACACACTTTATTAAACTGGTATTACAGATTTTTTTTATTAATTACATTATTAGATTTATTACTTTGGCATAAAAATGATGTAGCCTTCGGCACAAAAATAATTGCTTCGCATTTATTAGGCAATCTATTGCGAAGTTACTTGGGGTATTGTGCGTAACATATCGTATACACTCAAAACCGCACGTGGCTGATCTTGGTAAATGACAACTGGACCATCAGGGAAGAATCGGCTCGAAAAAGATACTTCGCCTTTTCCACAAAACAGCTCGATAGAGCTTGCGTCAATGAAAATTCTCCATTCCAACTGACCTTTAGGTTTCCATTCTGTGCGACGAATACTATCAGTGCCTCCGCGGTCGAGTGTAACTTGCCCTTTAGCTGAATCATACGATAAAGTGACGCGCACTGAGCCTGATTCAATATATATTGTGAGGTTTTTACGACCATCAGCACGAACAATGATTTCTCCGGCTTTGTCACGAAGAGTATATTTTCCTTTCCTTTTCTTAACTTGACATCCCCTAACGCTAGAAAGTTCTTTCAAAGGTTTCTGAATCAAGCTACCACCTTTAGTTAATTTGAGCTCTCTAGGTAAAGTGAAGATACCAGTAAACCCGTCGTTTGCTTCAGGATAGTTTTGGTCCCACATATCAAACCATGCAATCATAACGCGCCGTCCAAGAGTGTCTAAAGTAGTCTGAGTAGCGTAAAAATCGTGTCCGTTATCAAGTTCCTTGAAATCGGACGTAGGAGTAAATTGATTAGTAGAATAATCAAAATCACCTACTATATATCCCGTTTGATATAAGTTCTTATATTTATCTCCTTGTGGTTCAACGCCTTGTGGCGAAAATAAAAGAACAAACTTGCCGTCCAGTTCAAAGAAATCGGGACATTCCCACATGTAGCCGAGGGTGCCGTTAGACTGGTCGAGGACAGATACCTCGTTCCAAGTTATCTTGTCAGTAGAGGAGTACAAAAGAGCCCGGCCTAAAGTGGAGTTATCGAAAGAATTGCCCAGTACCATGTAATAAATATCTTCGTGTTTCCATACCTTAGGATCGCGTAGATTAGGTTGACTGATAGAACCATTGATGATGGGGTTGTTTTGGTACTTAATTACATTGACGCCATCTGTGGACGTGGCTAAAGCTTGACGGTTTATATGGTCAGGTGTTTCTTCAGAGTAAATGACGTTTCCCGTGAAATACAGGTACATAGTATCATTTTCAACCAAAGCACTTCCAGAGTACACCCCAGTTTGATCGTACCACTGATCGGGTTCCATGGCAATCGGTAGATGTTCCCAACGGACAAAGTCCTTGCTCTTTGCGTGACCCCAGCGGGCGATGCCGGCGCTAAGGCTGCTTTCAGGGTTGTACTGATAAAAGAGGTGAACCTCATTTTTGTAGATACAAAACCCATTGGGATCGTTCATCCATCCGTACTTCGGAGCAAAGTGATAGCGTGGATAGTACCGATCTTGCACTTGTAGCCTTTCGGCATTTATGTAAGATACAAGTGTGAGCAAAACGAGCTTTGCGATCACTCCTGTCATTTTAAGTTCAATGTGGTTGAATTAGATCGTGCTTCAACTTATATACTCATGATTGCTTTTTGTGTAGTGCCAAATTTATTTAGTATTCGTTGTAGTTTGCTACACTTGTTTGATTAAATAATTAAACACGGAATTGTTCGTTTTCGATTTCATGCTTTGTTTGATCAACTGAGTAAAATATAATTTTGACGCACTACCCCCATATTTATTAAAATTGTGGTTTATTCCCCTGTTTTAGCTGGACAACCATTTTTAGGATTCCGTGGTAAACTAAGAACTTTTATAGTTTCGCCATGTCCGTCTGTCCATCTGTCAGTCCGCAGCATAGCTCAGGGGCCGTTAGGACTAGAAATTTGCAATTTGATACGGGTATACAAATCACGCCAACAATGTGGTAGAATAAACTGAGAAAAAATGAAGTATATCGCGTATATTCCTTAAATATAAACTTACTTAATTCTGGACGTTTTCGAATACTTTTACAGGGTTCGTGGGTCCTGCGGGCGGACTGACAATAGAGAAAATTTTGATAGATCTACCTCCAACAAAAACAAAAAAAGATAAGTACAAAAACTACTCACAAAAAGGTATAAAACGATTTAATATTTTTTCGCTTTTCTGTTTTGTTGCGTCTGATTTATATTTTGATAAAACCCGCCCCGCGCATGATAGGTCCCTTGCCCACTATCGATTTATTATAAAAAAAAAAACACTGAAAAAAAACCAACCTATCTCAAATATTCTCAAAATAGCCACTCATTTACTTTGAAAATTTTTGGGTTGAGCTTTATTCCTACAGTTACCAAAAAGCAAATGATTGGATAGTACACAAGATAGTTTTTTTCTGCCCTTCGGCCCTGCAAAACAGCACTTTTGCCGGCCCACTGCGCTAAAACTAAAGTTTGGCCGCTTGCCGGCTCCGTTGAGCAGAAAAAAATAGTATACACACCTCGGCCCGTTAAAATGGCGAAGCCTCGGATCACACGTCACCACATGACACGTCATCGGAGGACATTTCCCCACTTAAACGGGCCTTGGGGATGTAATCTGCTATTATCAAACCAAGGTCGTTCAAAGAGTTTTATTAATATGCATTATCTGCATTTTTTTTTTATTATACTCCCGTAGTTTTAAGAAAGGGTATTTTTGGCTCACACTTTTTTACGACTTCGAGAGGCTGATAAGTCCGAAAAAAGGTTTTATTTAACGAAAAAAAATTATTCTTGGAACTTTGTATAATTTTTATAGGGACCTTTTCCATTGATACCTCAAAATGCTTAGGTACTACGAAAAAAAAAATCCCCTCCGTTATATGTTATGGGAGGGACTCCGGGGGGTTCCTTACAAACACATATCCCTTGCTAAAATGTTATTACTGCTGTCGTACCTACTTTTTGTATCCGAGTAAAATCGACTCTGACGGATGGGACCATGGTCGAAAACTATAAGGGTTTCATTAATTTTAATCATTTTGGCTACGTAACTCAAAAATAGTACAGTCCGACAAAAAAAGTCTACTTTTACAGGCTCACAAGTGCAAAACATCTTACCACGGATGGCGCCGATACACATAGAAAACTCGGTTTGCAAATTGCAAACGAAAGCTCATGCTGTCGCGTGGACGCGTGAGCGTTCGTTTGCAATCCGTGGTAAAGATGTTTCGTTGCATCCGTGGGTAAGATGTTTTGCACTTGTGAGCTGTAAAGGAGGACTTTTTTTGTTCGACTGTACATTACGACACAAGTGTGGAAAAATCATGAAACTCTGAAAACGAGTGGGTGGATGTTTTTAAATCGACACGAGTTACTAATTTCCTTTTTGCACGTGTCCTCCCCCGAAGTTTTTGGGACCTGACTTAAAAATGAGCCGATTCTCGCACTAGCGCGTAAAAAAAGGCACCATCTGTACCTACTAAAAAAAAGTATATTACGACCACAAGTGCGAAAAAACATTAAATTCCTTTTTTGCACTTGTCCTCGTACGACGATTTTTTTTGTACAGATGGGCCCTCCGAAGTTTTTGTACCTGACGTAAAAATGAGCCCATTTTCCTCGCACTAGCGCGTAAAAAAAAGGCCACCATCAGTATTAAAAAAAAAAAAATTCTTCTAAGTTTAATACATGAAACACGCTTTTGTGTGGCATGCACATGAAAACGTTTCGTGCAGGTGTTTTCTCTGTAAAGTTTTGCCTACACATTTTTAATTTACATGTACCGTAACAAAATTACTTTTCCGGTTTTCTATTTGTTTGGCAAATACATTTTTGGCTTTTTGAACAATGAAACACGTTTCTGTGTGCATGCACATCAACACAGCGAACGCGCAGAGGGATGTTTTCTAGATGGACGTTTTAATCTTTACTCACGTGGACCTTTAAGCAGTAGGGCACAAAAAGCTGAGCAAAACTGCAAAAATTTCCCATTTTTATGGCAAATAAACCTTGGATTTTAGTTCAATTAACACGTTATTTGTGCATGCATGATGAACGATTTTCAATTACAATGTTTAAGTTTTACTTTATAGTTACGAGCTAAACTTTGGGAACTACGACACCCTAGATAGCTCCGTTTTTGAAGGGACGGCTATTTTTCAGTAACTTAATCATGTCTTGGCTAGGGTATATACGAATAAGAAAAATTTCAATTCAATGAAATTTATTTATTTTTTCTTAACATTAAAAATATTTTATTGCCACACAGTAAAAAATTACAGATTGAGGTGTGACAAAAAGGAGCGGACTAAGCATAATATGTTTGTGTCCAGTCATGCCGAATAAAGATACGACTACACAACGCTGGTTTTTCAGGCCGCCCCCTCTTTCACTAAGCAACAATGACAGATAAGCGGATTGAGGGCTCATAATAGCCAGCCATAAAATATGTAAGTAATTCAAGAGTTAATGCAAATACAATTTTTGTTCATTATTTTGGTGCAAATAATCATCATCCATGTACAGCAGGCGTAACATGAGCTTACAGTCCCTCATGCAATCCCTTTTGCAACCCGAAAAGTCGCGATTTGCTAACTTAATAATGAACTCTATTAACTTTTTTTTAAATTGACAATTACCCTGTAATTAACTGTCACGATCGTATCAACCCGGGTGTAAAAGGGGTAATGTTTTTAGAGCGAACGTGATGAATTATTATATTTTATACACCGTGGGCTCTTATAACCCGAAAGATTTTAACCACGCATTTTTTGATGTAAAAAACAAATAAAAATATATTATAAGAGTTTTTGTAATTATTGGCCAAAGAAAAATTATTTTTTGCTAGTTTTTTGAATGTATTTTTAGCATAAAAAAGTAAATGTTTATTCATAAAAACTGGCACTTAAAATGAGTGTTTAACGTTTTTTTTCTTACAAAAAACCTCGATGTCAAAGGTTTTTATTGCTCACTTTTTTGACATCTATTAATGAAGTTAGTGAGGACTATTCTCCCATAATGGCACCAAACGCCGTTAAAAAAGACCTTTTTGTACTGAGTTAATAATTAAGAAAAATATTATTATGTTTTTTTTTCAATTGGTAATAAGTTAATAACTCTGAAAACTAGGGCGATATCTAGAAAACTTTACATGACACTATAGTTTCTAAATGTGGTCAGGAATAAATACACTATTAAAAATCGGTCGGGTTTTAAAACAGCCCCACGGTGTAAGTAGTATATATATATATACATATGGGTCATTGGTGTCTAAGTGCAAAGTTTTAAGGAGGTGATAGCTGATAGATAACGAATTTTAGAACATTCTAGCCACATATAAAGGTGCAGATCACGGTGTATTAAAAGTGTTTAATGGGTACATACTTTTTATTGAAAAATTTGTTTTATTTTTTTTAATTTCGTACTCTGAAAACGGTGTCGGCCATGATGTGATGTCATAGGATCTTAAACTAACTTCATGTCCAATCTTATACGAGTGAAATTCACCATGGACATGTAGGCATGTAGCTTTGCTGTGACATTGATATAAAACCAAGGCTCGGAACCGGTTTTTTTCGAAAACCTCGAAATAGCCCAATATTTAAAATGTTTTATATTCTTTATGTAGTACTCAAAATGTTATGAAATTACGAACGTCGTGTTTTAAAATTACTCCATTAACAAAGAATTGTTACACCGAAGAACAAAAAAGAACGAAATTCGATTTTGTTCTTTTGTATGGAGTAAAAACCGATATCCGAGCCCTGGACATAACATAAGTGACATGTCAAATGTTTGTTTTCGGTTTGAGTGACGTCACACCACAGATAATCTAAGCATTAACATGGCTAGTATCGTTTTCGCGCGGTAACGAAAGTTTAAATTTTAAGTTATAATTTTGCGGTTTTCTAGGTCGTGAAAAAATATATTTATATTTTTTTTCCGTTAATCAGATATTGATTAATAATATAAGACAAACTTTAAAAATGGGTCAAGTAGCCTATTGATAATGAGTATAATGACCAACAAAAACAGCTAATGCACATGCATTGAATGACACACAATACATAGCTACTTATACCTATTTTGGTTTAAATTAGTTCTATGTTTAGTGCAGACGTAGTAAAGTTTCGCTGTCGAGAATTTAATTGGTTTGAACTGAGATTTGTACTAAATAGTACTAATTATTTTTCGAGCTTCGGAGAACAAAGGTACCACGATCCCTATAAAGTGTTCGAATGCAGTTAAATTTTCATGAATATACGCGATATATTAGGTATAATAAGTTAAAATAGTTTTATTAATAAAATTGTCATCGTTTTTTAAAGTATATTTATTGCCTTTATTGTATAAACTTATTATAAATTATGAAATAAACACACAAATAAAGAAATATTATCTAAAATAAAAACTAATAATCTAAATGGAAAAGCTAAAAATACATTTAATAAAAATATTTGCCTACAAAAAAAAACCCCTTATAAAAAGAATACCCCGTCGAACAGGTCTGTCTGCGGCATGGACCCCATGCCGCGCCCCATTTTTAAAGTTCAGATAATATATTGCAATTAATACCTACTACTAAAAAGTATTTAATAATAAAATGCTAAACATCAATATATATCGTCATTGAGATTGCCAATACCCACATGTGTAAATTCATATTTTGACCAAAGAAGACTGTAAATATTTGTCATTTGATTTTTCAGTTCCCGAAACTGTGCACATAACGGAATAGGCAATCTCAACGACGTATTTAGTATTTATGCATTAATTACGGATTTGTGTCTTCCTCCACCATAAAAAAAGTAGACAACCGTCAAAACACTTCGTTAAACAGTCGTAGAATGGAACATTTATGATATGTGTTTTAGGCCATAGTTCGTAAAATACAACTTTGACAAAACTTTGCCCAAACTTTGCCCAAAGTTGTATTTTACGAACCTCTCAAATATCTATTTTAACCCTTAACCAGGTTGTGATCTCATAGCGACCACTTAGCAAAATATTTTTTTCTGACGAGCAAAACGCTTGTAGTGGCCAGTAAATGTCATTGACGTATAGTCTATAAACTGACAGATTTCTGAACGCACCCAAAATCGATGTGTCAGAACAAATTTCTTTGAAGTTTTAGTTGTCAAATTCAAAAACCAAAAAAGTAGCCGATTTTGTTTGTTGCTCCAGATAAATACTATTATTGTGTCGAAAAAAAATACGGTAAGTGCTATGTGTTGATTTATTTTGGTAGTATATAAGGTAATGTAAGTGTAGTATGTCATGAATGGTCACAGTAATAGTTTTTTACTTAAAATTTTTGCTCTTAAAGTTTGTGGGCCCTATATGACCTCTGCCCGTTTCGGTTTGGTACAAGTGGTTTGTATGTGACCACTGCCCGGCTGGGCATTTATGTGAAATTTAAGGGTAAGTTCAATACTGTACACTATGTAGGTCCACCCACTAAACATCTCAAAACTTACTGTAAGTATATAATTATAAGTTAGTTTTGAAGCGGATTTTGCTAAATGGTGTTTGAATATACAAAAATAAATATCCTGTTTTCTTACTTTTATTGTGGTATTATTGTGTCCATAATTACATGTACACATAACAACTACCCCTTAAAACTTCAATGTATCGCCAGCAGGGCAGTGGCCATATATGGAACACGTAGGCCTCCTGGTGACGAGCACAGGGCGTATATTGACCACCGGGTTTTTTTTTTGGAAATAATGTTTCTAAAAAAAAAAACAAGAAATTAGTTTTTTATTGAAATTAGTTTTTTATTGACGCTATTATCTACCGAAATCAGGATACGAAAGTGAAAAAATCGCCAG